>WMED01013633.1:0-14335 GCA_019650415.1 Pipa parva | reverse complement strand
TGGAACATTCTTGGCTTCCAGCGCTGAATGCGAATGGGGATTCAGTCTAATGAACAATTTTAAAACCAAATGAAGAAATCGCTTACAGTTAGACCATTTGGAAATGTTTATGCGTGTAAAGATCCACCTCCAAGATGGAGGCTCCGTTGATTTGGATAAAATTTACTCAGACTGGGTTGAGTTGAAAGATCGCAGAGAAGTTGTGAGAACCAGACCGGTGCCTTTCTTGTATTCATGCTACTTAAAATAGCATTAAATACTTAATTAAATGTTAAATAACATTTAAAATATTCTGGCATTTGTTATTGGTGATTTCGTCTTAGAATTGGCCACGATTTAAGTTCGTATATAACTTGTAGGTTATTGATATGTATTGCACAATTATTTACTTAGACTTATAATTTTGCACATACGAAATTTCTTGCGCACACAGTCTTTACAAAATTAGAGGGAACATTGGTTGGGGGTGGAGCTGGGAGAGCCAGTTGGGGGTGCAGCTGGAAGTCTGAAAGTTTATTCTGTGGCTGAGGCTGAAAATCCGTGTGACAGAAACAGGAACTAGTGGTTAAAGTTTCTGCTAAACTACTTGGCTTTGCAGCACTGTGAAACCCCAAGGAGACAACCCAGGAGAAGGGAAGGTAACTCTGTACTTAATAACCAAAACTATATGGGGTGCAAATACCCAGTGTGTTTTGATCAAGGACCTAACCAAACGTATATGTAATACACGCACTCCTGGGTCCAGAAATTAATTAAAACAAACAAAAATTTATTAATTCATGATTAAAAACCTATATAAATGCAAAAGGTATACAGCTCCCATAGCGGCTCCCCCTCTCGGACCTTGATCACAGCCGTTCAGAGCTGTAAACCTTTTGCATTCATATATGTTTTTAATCCTGAATATATATATAGGGCAAAGTGCGACTCTTCAGCCGCCTTGATGTGGCTCGGAGAGAATCTCCCAAGCACTGCCCATGAACTCTGACGCCTCTTCTGATTGATCATAGGCAGGTCCTCTTCTGATTGAACATAGGCAGGTCATGTGGTCGGGAGAGGGCGCTCCTCCCCCTTTGCGGCTCTGAAAAAAAATTCACTGGTAGAGGAGGGAGTGAAATGGTTCCCTCCTCTACAAACTTTGACTCCTGTGTTAGTCCACTGGTGCAAAAAAAAATGAGTATTGCAATACTTGGTGATACCTTTTCATGCTGGACTAACAGTCAGTTTAGCTAGATGAGCTTTCCAGAGGTCTGTCCTCTCTTTCTCATGTCTCAAGCAAACTGTTGGTCAAACTGACTGTTAATCCAAATAAAAATGGTATCACCAATTATTGCTATATACTGTATAATATAATATTATATAACATTTTTTTTTCATTTATTATAATAATGTCAATTTCCTCATAAGAACGACCCCCCCCCTCCCTCCCCCAGACCGGCTGTTTCATTAGATATTAATGTGAGTGAAGCAATATTTTTGTATAATTGATAGTTATCGGCATTGTGAGATTAAATTACAAGCTTTTGAGACGACTAAGGGCTCCATCAGGAATGTTTCAGATCTGAAAACTTAAGTGGTTGAATGTTGCACTCATTAAGTGCAAATTCAAATCAATGAATTATCCTAACATAGACGTGGAAACTGGAATCTGATGTAATTATCCAAAAACATGTTGTGCTATGGGTAAAAATCTATAGATTGTCTCGACAATGACCTTGAGTAACTAAAAACTATGTTAAGTAAACATTTCTTCTTGATATTCCTGGATGAAATACTATTTAAGAATTGCTTGCGGTGATACATAAAACTTTACAAGACCAACCCTGCGATTATTGTAATTTGAATAATATCCTGAAATAGCTGCTTGTGGTTAAATAATTAGCTGCATTAAGCATCAGTTTACTGCAACAAGAAGCTTTGATTGGTCAGTTCAGTTGGAATATTTTAAGGGTATGTTAGGTTGCTGTGGGTTGCTACACTGGTTCAGACCCCCACTAATATTTGTGAATTGTATCTCATCAATAGTGGAACTGGTGTTTTTTATATTTGACTTTGTGACGTCTATCGTAAATTTCCTAATGCAATGAAACTATTTTAAACATTTTTGTCCTGTTACTGTATTCGCTAAATGTTGCGTCAGTCCTTAAATGAAATGAAGCCATGATGCGTAGTCAATAAAAGCTGATGCTTACAGAGCAGTTCCACTTAACATTATATGTTAGTCAAGTCAAGGGTTTGTTTCGCCAATCATGAGGGAAAATGCTTGTAGTTCTTACAACCATTCACCAGAACATTAATTCCACGCTGGTTAGTAATTCAGTTGTGCCATCAATTAAGTTTTGCAGGTGCTTTTCTTTTTAATTCTGCATCTAGCAGTTGTTTTGTTAGAAACAAAATGGATGACTTTCTGCATATTTAATTTTTTTTCCTTTGGAGGGGTGGGTATGGCCCAGCTTTAGAATTGGGGTTTTAATTTCTCCACAGACAAAATGCTTATTTACAGGCATGAGTGCACGCGTGGGGGGCCTCCCTTCTCCCCCCCCTCCTCAATAAGGCCACCAATTCATGCCTTTCTAGAGCAAGAGGGGCACGTTGGGTCATCCAGGTCTCCCAATGTACCCCTCTGTCCTGCCCCAGCTCATTAGGAGACTCTAATTGGTCCCGATGCCATCAAGAAGTCAACTCCCCTTAAATATTGTTCTGTGGATGCCCATGTTTACAGGAAGTCTTGGTCTTGCAGTATTGTCCCTGGGGCACTCATTCCTCTGAATCAGTGCTTACCACTGACTCTGTTAATTCCTCCAGTCTCCCCAGTTAGATTTGTAGTGAATCAGAGACTAGTGACTGTGGTTTTGATAAAACCAGGAAACAATGCTTCTATCTATGACTTGGGCCACAAGAATGTAAAAGTATGACATATCTCAGAGTAGACCTTCCCATAATACAAATACTGTTGTTTCTTGAATAAATAAGGCAAAGTTTCTGTCTTGAATGGTCATCTGGCTATTTTACGAAGCAAAACTAGCAATAAATAAGATTGTGGTTTCATGTACTGAACAGTGAACATTTTCAAATCTTTTTATTTGCACAATCCTCCTATGATTGCGGAGGGCTTGGCTGGATGCTGTGTAGGGATACAATCCAACAGAAGGATAATGTGCAGAGTTAATGAGATGCCGATTTATATATAATTTTATCCATAAACATCTTACTGGGGTAAACAAAGGTCTAGTAACCTATAGCAATCAATCGGCAGTTGGCATTTACTAGTATTGGAAGAGCTATAGTAATGAAAGCCAACCGCTGATTGGTTGTTATGGGTTATTAGAGTATTCCTTTTGATAAATTCCAGTGGTAATATTCTATGCTCCTCAACAAAGGCATACTTTACAGGAGTCTAGTAAGCCACAGCAACTAATGAGGAGTAGGCTTTTATAATTTTAGGTCCCCTATACCAGTGAATGGTAACTGTTTGTTTATTGGTTGCTGTAGTTTATTAAATATGTGCCAGGCCTGTTTTTAAAATGGGTAAGGTCCTTAAAGTGCACCTGTCACCTCAAAATTAATACTAATTTAGGTTGTGCTAATAAAATAATCGTTTTTGTAAATATATATGCATTTAAAAAAATGTACCTTTTTATACAGCGTTTCTCTCTGTCATCTTCCCTGTCAGCCTGACTTTTCTTTCCTGAGTTGGGTGGAGTGGGGCTAAATCATTGACATTATAGCTCCTCCAATCAGATCCCTTCTATATTGAGAGTTAAGGAATCTGATTGGAGGCGCTATACTGTCGGTCATCATTTAGCCCTGCCCAACCAGACTCAGGAAAGAAAAGTCAAGATGACATGGAGAAATGGTATATTTTTAAAAAATATATATTTACAAAAACATTTATTTCATTAGTAGAACCTAAATTAGTATTAGAGTTTTGAGGTGACAGGTGCACTTTAAGCCAACAAATCTGTAATCGGACTCCAATCAAGCACCTTTTGGAGAGTGGAAGATGCAGTACTTTGAGAGCAGCTTCAGAAAGCAGGCGTTGCTCAAAGCAAATATTTCCTGTCAGAATTGTGGGCAAACATTTCTTACATTTCTTAAGAAACTTGCTATTCAAGTCTTTCAGATGTAAATTCTTCTTTTTCTTTTAGAATAGAATGACATATTGCCAGTGACAGTTTTCCTGTAGGCATGGGACAAATGCCTGAAAATCAAGAAATGCTCATGTTCTTAGCGGCTATAATAGCTCTGTGGGTCTTATGAACTCTCTCATGGCCCCGATGGTATGCTTCCTAGTAATTTTAAGTATTTTTTTTTTCTTTGGCTCCATTCCATAATTATTTCTCCTCAAGCATAGGTGAGACTACTGTCACAGGAGCTCCAATCATTCTTTAGAAGTCTGAAATAGTTTTAGCTAAGTTTTATGAAGTGAAGTTTTGATTCGTTCTACACAAAGTGGAACATTTGGCTATGAATATACAGTTTCCACTAGAGAGAATTCATCAGGTTTGGTAGAATTTGCACAAATGTCCAGACTGGTGAACTAGTTCCCACAAATTCTTTTAAAAAGTTCAGTCTCGAAAGTGTTATTCAGAAACGGCCAAGATGGGAAACCCAGCTGCCCATTTATAATGGCAAATGACCTAAACAACCTCCATGCTGAGAGACTTCTATATCCATCCCTGAGCAGTGGGCTGCATTCCCCCCCTCTAAGTCTGACCATTCAGACTGTTTCTATTTTTCTGTATGTTCCATGTTCTGCAGAAACAAATAAGCTTATCCTTCCCTCTAAAGGGGTTTGCTGGAAAAGTAATTTCTCTTTCTTTCCCAATGATTCTTAGTGATTTGGGAAAAAAACAATCCTAAATGAATCAGCAGATTGGTAAAAGTTCTTTGCAACTCAGCAGAGGACAAGGGATCTAGAAGATTTTCTTTACAATCTACAGGTTTTCAATGAGTAGTTCAGCACTTAATAACAGTTCATTGCCTTCATCCTAGTGGTGGAAAGCTTTCTAATTTGCATCACAGGAAGAACTTGGTCCACTGTTTGTAGTAAAAGTACTGATAATTGTTATTAGCATGTGATTACTTGTATTTTCAGCCCAAACCTCATCCAGCAATGTAATATATCCACTTTGTAACTGGTATCTATCAGCCACACCTTGTAAGATAGGCTGCTTGCGCCAGGTGCAGAAATGGCTCCTCACAGGCATGTAAATTAACATGGCCGCTTTAGCTTTCAACTATCTTGAGGGTGTTGTATTTGAGGGGAGATATTTTACCCCAATTCTGTGGACATACTTCTGGAGGTCAGTCCAGATTTTGATAGTCACTCCACCTGCAGGCTAGTGCCTGGTTAAAAGGCAGCTGGGAGAGCTACTTGGGGGTGGTTGGAGTTGGAAGTCTGAAAAGTTGATTCTGTGGCTGAACAAATCCTTGTGAGAGAAACCGGAACTAGTTTTTAAAGACTCTGCTAAACAACTTGACTTTCAGCACTGTGAAACCCCAAGGAGACAACCGAGGAGAAGGGGTAGGTTCTCTGTATTTGCTAACCAAATCTGTATGGAGTACAGTTACCCACTGTGTTTTTGACCAAAACTTTTTACTCTGAAAGTCGTGTTTTTCAAGTGACTTGCCAAAGAAAGGCAGTGGTTTAAGTTAATTTTTTCCTGAAAGAAGTGTTGAATATGGAAGAAACTCGCTGTTTGCGATGTGTGAGTGATTCCATACACTAGATAATGAAACAATTTTAAGATCGTATTTAAGAAGGGTCCCTTTGTGGTGAGACGTGGTAGTGAATCCTCCTTTTATTTACCATTTTCTAGCTACTGGAACAACGGTCGATGACTTTTAATAATTCAGTCTATAAATCCCATTTTTCTTTTTCTTGATATAAATCTTTCCATTTATTGACCATTAACAAATCATTCCGCACAACTTCCCTAGCTTTCACATTCCATAACCTGTTTACTCGTACAGTTACGTTAGACTTGTTAAGGTTTTGGAAAATGTCCACATTCCCTGAACACAATATGAAATTATTCTTTGTTTATCATTTGAAACAGATGTTGCTGTTTAAGGCGCGGCTGAAATAGAACTGTAATCTTTGGCAGATGATTAACTGGGCTGTTGTGAAGAGTATATACTGTAATACTTTAATAAATAAAAAATAGCACAACCCTCTTTCTTAAACATTAATTATCTATAAACCATTGATGGTCATATAGATAAATTCTTCGGGATCAGACCTGAACCTTATAACAATAGTAACATCAAAGACTGAAAATGACTCAAATGCAATTCTCCTTACTATATATTCAATCTGTTTCTATACATTCTAAATTGTCTATAAAGTAAGATATTTAGCTTTAAAAATCAGGCTTAAGGGCATATTTCCTATTGCTGCTTTATTTAAAACACCAGAGAAAACAATGGGTACTGGGTGAGGCAGGGCCGGGCCTAGGGGTAGGCAAGGTAGGCGGCTGCCTAGGGCGCAGCGGAGGGGGGGGGGCGCATCTTAGTACCGTCCCCTCTCCTTACCTACCTCCTACTCTGCCTGGTTGTCACTGCTGTAGCGCTTAGCGCTACAGTGTTCCTCTCTCTCCAGTAATGATGTAAGTTACTTTGAGCGCATCATTGCCAGGAGGAGGGACGCGGTAGCGCTAAATGCTACAACAGTGACAGCTGGGCGGAGGAGGAGGTAGGAACAGTACTAAGATAGCAACCCCCTCCTTCACGGGGTAGGGACTAGGAAGGAGGGGGGTTTTGTGGGGGCAGGGACTAGGAAGGAGGGGGGTTTTGTGGGGGCAGTAATGAAAAGGACTGCACATGCCTATGGGGATTATACAAGGCCGAGGGGGAGCGCTTGAGGATGACATCTTAATAGGAGCGCTGGGGAGTAAGACGGCTACACTCTGCTAGTACTTCTATGCAGAGGTGGCGATGATCTGACTCTAATCCCCTGAGCTCCCAGACAGAGCAACGCACACAGGATAAGAATCAGATCATCGGGCTGCCACTGTATAGAAGCGCTACTAGCCTAGTAAGTGGTGCAGCAGGCTGAGAGTCTGAAAGTGGGATTATGCAGGTGTCATCAAGGACTGGGGGGGGGGGGGGGGGGGGGGTGTGATTTCATTACTCCGCCTAGGGCGCCAAAAAACCTTTTTCCGGCCCTGGGGTGAGGTCTATTTAACAACATGTCTGCTATCGGTAAAGATGAGAATGAATTTTAATTTCAAAGAACACATTTTTATAAGGTGGTGGTTTCTTAATAAATACCATGCCAATCCAAATGGAATTTTTTTTTTTTTTTTTTTTTGGTGTTACTGTTTCTTAAAGGGGAACTATAATCAGATTACATTTTTACATATGCAGTACTATACCTTAGTGAGAAGTTTCTCCCCAGTAGTTGTTTCATGTGACACAGAATGATTGAGTAGGCAGCAATGATAAACTCCTGCACCAGGAAGTGTGTGTGATGTGTACTGGCCAATTTTCCATAAAAAGGTACCCACCCCCAGACATTTTTGCCCTACTTACTACTTGGCCCATGTGCACAAGTCAGCTTTCCCTCTGTAATCTCTCCTGCATTCCAACTTAATTTATGCAGCCAAAATGTCAGCACACTGCTTAACCAATAGCAGTCAGGCAGCTTTTTCTTCTCATGTTGCCTGACTTGCAGAACAGAAAGAGGAGGGGGAGGAAAATGTCAGCTCTCAGAAAAACCAATTAAGGGAAACAAACGGCAAGTATTATTTCTTCCCTAAACGTTTGTTTTTTTTGTTTGTTTTTTTTTAACTATTTGTGTCGACAATTGCCTTAGTATAAAGGAGTTTTATATGTATGTATGTATGCAGTTGTATTGGCACTATAGTGCCCTTTTAAAATTTGTTGACCTAAAATTCTAAATCAAATTCTGTCTGCCCAGTAACATGGGAACAGAAAGCTATCGCCATCCAAACCACAAGCTGATGGCTTAGGTCCAGGTGGGGGGTGGGATACAATATGAGAATCCTTTAATGCCCCGGTCATATGTCGGCGTATGACTTCACTAGCTCACAAAGGTGACTAAAATGCGCTGCAAGTAAATCCTTTTCCATAAAGATATCACCAGGGTATGCGCAGAGCAAAGCGAATTTCTCAGTGACTGCTGTTTTTATTTTGTTTTTCTTGTGTGAAAATGGTTGGAAAATGTTGACCTTACTGTTAAATGTAAATATATTTACTGGGAAAGGGAGCTTTGCCTCTAGTCTCAGTTAATAATAGCTACATGCGGAATGCATGGGTCACTATTGGCTAGGGAGATGGGGAGATGAGCTATGAATAGGCTCCAATTATTTCTATATACAAGAGTATTATCATTCTAATCTAGAAGGTTGTGTTTCTGCTTTCAAGATTTAACGCCTGTTTTCTCACTGTACACTGGAAAGGCAAATTATCATAGTTACTCATTTATTTTCTTTTAGCCCCATAGTACAGTACTGCACACAGGGGGGGTTGCTGTTTTAACCCTTTCTTCTACTGTAGGTGTAGAACTCGCTCAGGATGACTCGGGGCTAGAGCGCAGTTTGGTGAAATTTCAAAATTATTCAATTCTTTTTTTCAGCCTGCATTAAGAGAATGCTGTGATTTAAAGTCTGTAAAAGATGCAATGTTTTCTATGCATGGGGGGGACAGAAGGTTGGGGGGGGGGGGGGGGGGGGGGGGGGGGTGTGCAAAAACCATAGTTACCATAGCTCACCTTGCACCACAAATCTTAAGAAGCATAAAGTCATTACCAAATAAGGGCGTTAATTGAACATCCCCATTTTAAAGCTGGTGTCAGAATGCCAATAAAATGTGCCCTGTTGATTTTAATAGTCCCTTTGCACATGTGGTTACATCTTGAAATCTGTTGTCATAGTTACTGCATGTGGGAAAAGTTGCAATTTCACACTTTTTACTGGTGTTTTTGTGCCGGCTTTAAAACAGGCATCAAAATGCTTCACCCGCCATTGCCCTACATCACATCAGTGCAATGATAAGTTCATTTCAATGTGTGTCCCTTTAACTCCTGTCCCTTTAACTCCTGGAGGCCACAGGCTTGTGGGTACTTAATGCACACAACACATACATACATAGTGCTAAGTAAACAGGCGGCCAGAATGTAACCCAGAAAACTATCTGGATTTGCAAAGCCACCTGATTTTAAACCATTCAGATAGTTTGATTTATCACAATTTAAGTTTAAAAATTGTAATATTTGCATAAAAAAATCAATGTCAAGATTCAAAATGGCTACTGATAAGCATTTGGAGAGGGGATTAATAATAGTTTGAAACTCGATGGTATAAAACTAACCTAACTCTTACATCCAGGGTCTCTTACATCCGCTTCTGTACTTCTAAGGTACTAGAAACTGTAGCCCCATGACCACTCCTCAGCAGGGTTCTGGGCTGCCCTCCCTTCTTATCCACATCCTTTGCGTATTAAAACATACTGCTCTATGATGGATTTATCAATGACAGACTCCGACACCTGTCCAGATTTATCTCTGCTGTGAACCACCCCAGATGAACAAGCTGTCCTGTATCTTCTACCCACTCTAACCTATATGCACTGGGTACCACATAGCTGCAGGATATTTCCCAAATATGCGACATAATCTTGCATCCTATATGCAGGCAAAAGGGTGGTTAATGTTGGGGATCTATTCCACCCTTACTCTTTCCCAAAGGGTAAAGTACCTTGCTTCCCTCACTCTGTATTGCAATTCCCCCCAAGCTTTAAATGATATTCACTATTATGCAATCCCCAGAAAAATCCTAGGGGGCAGGAAGGCAGTTCAGAGATGAAATCTTATGGGGTTTCTATGTGTTTGTGTAGACTAGTTAATTAAGAATATGAACTGGGATACAAGAAGACAGAATGAAATGAAATGCATACTTGTAGCCAACAGAATAAGGAAAGATTTCTATTGGTATTGTGAAAGGATTGGCACGCAGTGACGCTATTATTCAACAACTGGAAATTCATTGTGTTTTATTACTTCTATTTACCTTTTAAGATGAGGCATTTCTGGAATGCAGTCCAACAGGACCAGCAAGCCCACTTTGTGGCAAAGCGATATCAATTTACAGGGGTTTACTGTAAAAAACAAAAAACAGCCTGTGTACAAAGTCCTTACAGTTTCACCCCAGAGTACACGGGTTTTTCATGTGCCTGTCTGCAATTATTTCAGCAGTTTCTTCACAATTTTGTATAAAATATATATATATAAAAATAAAATTAGGATAGAGTGGTCATGTTAACCCACAGATGCAATACTTGGTGATACCTTTTTTTTATTGGACTGATGAAGGGAGGACAGAACTCTTGAAAGCTTGTCTATCTAAACCAGAGGTTCTCATCCTGTGGGTCGCGACCCCTTAGGGGGTCGAACAACGCTCTAACAGGGGTCACGAACATGCTGTGAAGCCGGTAGTGAGCGCAGGTCCCTTTTTATATAAGGGTTCCTGCATGGTGAGGTCGAGCCCGAACGTCATCACATGACACACGACGCGCAAAACATCACGTGTTACTACAGCACGGGGGTCGCGGTCTCAACTGACTGTTGGTCCAATAAAAAAGGTATCGCCTAGTATTGCAATACTCAGTATGTATGAATGCATACGTGAGCTTTTATATAGATAGATACCATTTTATTGGACTAACAATAGCTTTAAATAGATGAGCTTTCAAGAGGTCTGTACTCTTTATCAAGAGTATTGCTTGTGACTTCATAAAGAGATGACGGACCTCTTGAAAGCTTGTCTATTTAAAACGAATGTTGGTCCAATAAAAAAAGGTATTGCAATACTCATTTTGCTTATGTGCCAGTGGTCAAAAGGCCATTGTGATATAAAATAAGTTTAGGGAAGAAATTATACTTTGTTTCACTGTTTAGTTCTAAAGAGAGCTGACATTCTTTCCTCCGCCTCCCCTTTCTCTTTTGCAAGCAGTATGCTGACCTTTTGGCCTTATAAATTAAGCTTGTTTCCATTTGAAATGCAGAAGATTACAGAGGGAAAGCTGACTTGTAGTAAGTAGGGCAAAAAGTTTTTCATGGAAAACTGGCCGGTACATGTCACACACATTTTCTGGTGCAGGAGTTTTGAAAAGTTGCTCAATCATTCTGATTCATATGAAACATCTACTGGGGAGAAAAGCTTCTCACTAAGAGGGAATTCACCATTGAGCAAAGTGAGATCCGAATCCTTCGGCTCACTTTACACATGGTGTTATGCGCTCGCTGATGTCCTGCGAGCAGACATCAGCGAGCGCTTTAAAGGAATTCCAGTCTCGGCGAGACCAAAAGAGTTGCCTCGCCAAGACTGGAATCCCTTTAAAGCGCTCGCTGATGTCTGCTCGCAGGACATCAGCGAGCGCATAACACCATGTGTAAAGTGAGCCGAAGGATTCGGAGCTCACTTTGCTCAATGGTGAATTCCCCCCTAAGTGTATAGTACTGCATATGTAAAGATGTCATCTGAATATAGTTCCTCTTTAACGCTAGGGTTCAGGCAGGTGTTAATTCTTAAAGGGCGAAATTAATTAAAAGTGATAGCATCGGTATCGCGATATCGAAAGGATTTTTATCGAATTTTGGCCGAACTATTGATTTCAATGGCAGAACGGCCGAAATTCAATTTTGCGATATCGGTAATTTACCGATTTTAATAAATTTTGTCTTATAAGCATCATACGTCAACCGCGCTTCGTTTTAAATGCTGATTTTCTTAAAAATTAAAAAGCTGCAGTTGGTGCAAAAAGGGACGCAAAGTATTTTAGCGCCCATTTTTAGATGAATGCAATTTGATACATGTAAGACCTAATTAATAGTTTTCCTGGAGATTTGACCTTATTTGCATCCTGGAGTTTGCTGTTCCTTGTCAAGTCTTAACCAAGAATGTGACGTGTAAATAAAATTACAAATGTTGCAATTTATATGTTTACAATAAAATAGTGCGCTTTCTGGCTGTTAAAAGACGAGAGAATTTGAGCTGTTAGAGTGCGGACTTTACTAAACATGCTTTGTGTGATTATTCCTTGGAGTGATATTGATCAAAGAAATCATTTAAAGGGACACCACGTGTAATTGATTTATATATGATTAAAGGGGAATATTCACCTTGGAACAATTTTTTGCTATTTTGTAGATAGTGGTATTCTTATTGCAGTTTATGACTCAGCTTTTTGTTTATATTTATAGGGAAGGTAAAGTCAGTAGCTGGCATGCTAAATCGATAAACTGCTTACATAATGGCTGTCAGCTCATAGAGAGGAGGGGGACGTAGGACTGATCAATCAGCTCTCCGGGTCCTAAATCCCAGCACTGGTGATTCTTCTATCTTAGCTGACGGCAGAGTTAAGCCCTCTTCCTAGCTAATAAAAAGGCTACTTTAGCTAGTCAGTTTAGAATTCTGTCCTGCCTGTGATTTTAGTTAACTTTTTAATAATTTGTTTACATTTAACTAGTGATCTGGTTGCTTGGGCAAATTAACTTAGAAACCATCTGCGGAGTTAACTGCAAGACTGGAAGATTCATAGTACAGGGGCAGAGATGAATGAAAAAATAAAATAAAGGCTCATATTAACTACCGTAATTATCTAGATGGAGACAGAAGCTTTCTAGCTAATGCCTTTACACAGGTAAACTTTTAAATAGTGTGTATAGTATATGTGTATGTATGTGTGTGTGTGTGTGTGTATTTATTTATTTTTATTTCTAAATGATGTCTACTATTGGGCACATGCTAGAATTTTTATTAAAAAAATGAAAACGTAAAGTATAAGAGGCCGAGCAGATTACAGCTTAGCACGCTAATTTTCTTGGGTATCTAAGGGGATACACTGATATATGCGCAAGTGTAAGTTCCCCTTTAAAATAGCGGTTAATCAATAAAAAATGTGCGGTGTTTGTATTGAATTTTACACAACCCTGCATTAGGTATGTTTATGCCTCCTTCTTTTAAAGGGAACCTTAAGACTGAGAGATTTTTTTGGCTACAAATAGACATAATGCACAGGGTTTATTGTTCTGGTTCAGAGATGCACCAGCCCAAGAATAGTGAAGATTGATACCTGTAAAGTACCTAAGAAGTACTTGACTACAAGAGCACTGCCTACTGAGCATGTCCATCTCCTCATCAGCAACTTATGGTGGTGCCCATGTCAACTCTCTATGACTGAACATAACTGACTGTTTGTCCTTCTTATATCTTCATTCTTACATAAAATGTGTGTGGGACTGAATAAGGAAACTAGATTGTAAGCTCCATGGGGCAGGGACTGAAGTGAATGGTGAATCTCTGTGAAGTGTTGCATAATATACTAGCGCTGTATAAATGAATGAATACATACAAGAACTGTGACATTTTCTTCCTTGGGTTAACATTCATCGTCTACACATGACAACTGTTCATGGAAAAACACCTTGGTTAAGGGTAACAAGGGTGCTTTCAGCTGTGTATATAACTGTAACAATGGCATCGAGAATGTCCTGTGCCCTCATTATGGGGTATTTTGGCTTTATCAATACTCCAGACATTTTGTTCAGCAGAGTTGTAGGGTTTCATGCTCAGCAAGTTAAACAACCAGTCAATGCCGAACGTTTCCCAGCTGATGACGACATTTTAATTCACTAATTTGGAGATAGGAGACCTGAAGACACTTCAGAGTAGTTTAATTTTAGTTTTATTTATATTTACTAATTGAAAACTGATTTGAGGCTTAATATTTATAGTTTCCCTTAACCGCCCTGTATTGCTGGTCATGAATCTGTTTCTGGTCACATCTACACTATTGTTCATGAAGATGGAGTAGGCTTTAATGCAGAACCTTAATGTGGTTGACGGTCTATTTCAGTGGTAAAATGGAGATGCCTTCTGTAGCACCTCTGCTGTCAGTAATGTTTTATCTTTATCTGGATATTTGCAGCTTTTATAAAATTACAATTTAAGGGCAAGACCATCAGTCGGAGGCAGGAATTTCCGGCATGTTAGATTTCGATATTTAGATTGTAAACTCTATGGGGCAGAGACTTCCATCCTCTTATTTCAATCCCGACCTGGCACTTAAAGTGATGTATCCTTGTGATATTATGTTTGTAATTTACTCACTTGTATTAAAGAATTAAATTAAAGAAGCTAAGTTGGAAACTGAAAGGCTCATTGCCCAGACGAGTAAAACAAACCCAAAAATGTTTTTTAATTACATAAATAATAAAAAGATTAAAACTGATGGTGTTGGCCGGTTAAAAAATGAGGGGATTATGGTAGAGGCAGACCAGGAAAAAGCCAATTTATTAAACATGTTTTTC
>WMED01013632.1:0-14335 GCA_019650415.1 Pipa parva | reverse complement strand
TTTTTTTCCTTAGTTATTTATGCTTATTATATGTATTTATTGACCAATGTTTCAACACATCATTATTAGCACTTATTACCCCTCTATCTGTATTTTTAATGTCTTCCTTCCACCTAGATTGCAAGCTCTATGGGGCAGGGACCTCCACCCTCTTGAGTCAACAACAACCTGGCACTTAAAGTGTTGTATCCTTGTGATATTATAATTGTATTGTGTAATGCACTCTTCCCATGTGTGTACTATATTTCTATTGCTGAATTGTACAGCGCTGCACAAATTTGTGGTGCTTTATAAATAAAATTATACATGCATACATACATTTTGCAATCTATCTTCATTTTTTTATGTTTTTCAAATTTTCTGCTTATTCAACTGTTTGCATTGATTACATTTTTTGTTCATGCTTACATGTAAAACATCTTTTTAGTTGTTTGGGTGAATTAACCTAGCAACCAGTTGCTCAGTTAATTACAGACTTTAGAGGGCGAAATTTATTAAAGTCGAAAGCAGCGATGCGATCGATCGAAATTTGATTTCGATCGATCGCATCACTGCTTTCAGCGATCGATTTCTAAATCAAAGTTCATTCGATCGTATATTTCGATCGATCGAAATTTAAAATTGTTCGCTCGATGGTAAAGTTTTTTCGATCAGTAGTAAACATTTTTCGATCGAAGCGTCGAAACCGCCGACTTCGACTTTAATACATTTCACCCTTTAAGAGCGGCAGCGCAGACCCTGAACAAATTGATTAAAGAAATATAAAGAATGAAAACAAAGCCCCAGCAACCAAAGTGAGATGCAAAAAACGTCAAATAATTTGAAAACCCCAAACAATAAAGCGAACCGCCCTAAAATGTCTGTCTACAAGATACTAATAATGATTTCCAGGACCAACTTTTCATCAAAGGCAATTAAGCTGAAGAAGCAGTTAGCAAAGTGTGTGGGTCTGTTACAATGTAAACAGTAACTTGCACCAGCAGTACCACTGCAACACAAGGGCCTGAGCAATCAATGTTCCCATAAGCAGTCACCAAGGGTAAATCAGTCATTTTGTAGCAGTAAGCAGATAGCTGGAGCCAGGGTATTGCACATTTACAAAGACACAGTTATTGTGGAACAGTATTATCTGGATAACCCTTATTGTTTATGAGTGACATCTCTCACTTTTTGACGTTAAATAATTGTCTGCTGCAGCGTCACACTATTCCTGATAGTGGACGTAGCACAGCTACTGGCCCCTGGCCCTCCGGTCATTCTTTGCCTCCAGCAGGGACCAGTATCCACATGTCCCTCTATCTCTCTCCCAGCAGTACTCGGTGCTGTACAGCTGTGTTGTGCCCTCCCTGCTCCTCCCCGCTGCATTCCTGGGACTTGCTGAAACTTCCCTGCTAAACTCTCCAAGATGGAGACTCTTCCTCCTTACCCCTTAAAGTGTTCATCCCCGAAAGCTAAAGTCTTCCTGGTGTTCTTTTCCATGGTCCTGTGCACAGCGATCCTGTGCATCTTACAGCTTAAACTGCTCAAGTCATCAGGGAAAGATTTTTATTCCTATGAGGTAACAGATTCTAAAGGGAGGTCTGTGTCTCTATCAAAATACAGGGGCAAAGTAAGTAAATGTGCCTGCAGCACCATGCTTGTCTGTCTTTTATATACTGTCTTACCTTCTATATACTTTCTAACCCCCTATATACTGTCACCTTCTATATACTGCCTCATCTCCTATACACTGTCACCTTATATATACTGTCTCAGCTCCTATATACTGTAACCTTCTATATACTGTCTCAGTTCGTATATACTGTCACCTTATATATACTGCCTCATCTCCTATACACTGTCACCTTCTATATACTGTCTCAGTTCCTATATACTGTCACCTATATACTACCTCATCTCCTATACACTGTCATCTTCTATATACTGCCTGTATACACTGTCACCTTCTATATATTACCTCATCTCCTATATACTGTTACCTTCTATATACTGTCTCAGTTCCTATATACTGTTACCTTCTATATACTGTCTCAGTTCCTATATACTGTTACCTTCTATAAACTGTCTCAGCTCCTATACACTGTCACCTTCTATATACTGCCTCAGCTCCTATACACTGTCATCTTCTATATACTGTCTCAGCTCCTATACACTGTCACCTTCTATAATACTGCCTCAGCTCCTATACACTGTCATCTATATACTGCCTCAGTCCCTATATACTGTCACATTCTATATACTGCCTCATCTCCTATACACTGTCACCTTCTATATACTGTCTCAGCTCCTATATACTGTCACTTTCTATATACTGTACTGTCTCAGCTCCTATACACAGTCACCTTCTAAATACTGTCTCATCTCCTATACACTGTTACCTTCTATATACTTTCTAACCACTATACACTGTCATCTTCTATATACTGCCTCATCTCCTATACACTGTCATCTTCTATATACTGCCTCATCTCCTATATACTGTCACCTTCTATATAATACCTCATCTCCTATACACTGTCACCTACTATATACTGTCTTAACTTCTATATACTGCCTCAGTTCCTATATACTGTCACTTTCTATATACTGTACTGTCTCAGCTCCTATACACTGTCACCTTCTATATACTGCCTCAGCTCCTATATATTGCATCAGCTCCGATATACTGTCTCTCAATGTATCATTATATTTATCTCGTCTTTAATGTGTTTAATTAGAGTTGGACAAAAATTCAGCAGCCAAGTCATAGAACCTAATATTTCTCTCTTGGTTCCTAAGATAAATATAATGTATTGGATAATTTCTATTGCATGTTTATACATATAACAATGCAACCTCTACTGTATGTTAGTGTAAGTGATGAAGGATTTCATACTTGAAAATACTTTAGTTCTGTTAAATCTGTGGTATAGTGTATAGTACAGTTTGTTTAGGAATAATGATAGCTAAAGTACTCCAATTAATTAAATAAAAATACATATTATAATCCCAATTCTATAGTCTAGACAAATTATGTATGGTGGGAATAAATCACTCTGCAAAATCTCCATAAAGTGTGGTTGTTTATGTGTTTGCAATAAGTAGTAGTGTATAATAGGATGACATGAGGCTGGGAGTTTAAAAAGGGAACCTAAGATTGTACAATTAAGTCCTCTGTGTTCTTATGCTGCAGGCATCCTTGGTTGTAAACGTGGCTAGTGCTTGTCAGCACACTGAAGCAAATTACAGAGCTCTGCAGGAACTGTACAGAGAGTTTGGCCCTTCCCATTTCACAGTCCTAGCTTTCCCCTGCAATCAGTTTGGGGACTCGGAACCAGGCACTAGCCAGGAAATAGAAGCCTATGCTAAAAGGAACTACGAAGTGACCTTTCCAGTATTTAGTAAAATAAAGATCCTGGGGAAACAGGCAGAGCCAGCATTTAGATTCCTTGTTGGTAAGTGCTTCACTAAATATTAGTCAATTGACTTTGCTGAAGATTTCAGTATGCTTACTCGGTTTACATTGCAGGTCAGACCACTCCACTATGCATGTTTATCAGGGGACTGAGTGGAACAGAGTAAACTGAAGGAAAGTACAATGTCATGGAATCTAATTACAGAGTTAAATGGTTCTACTAGCAAAGCAAATGGCACATAGCTGCCTTTATAAATGTATGAATGAAACATTTACAAACTGCATATTATTGCACAGTCAAGTAGATTAGGGACAGCAGGAGAAGAGGATCTTTAAATAAAGATACAATTGAGGCAAGCATATAACAGGAGGTCATACATCAGCAGTTCTCAACCTAGTTGAGACTGGGACCCCCCTGGCCTGACGTCACGCATGTAGTTTCGGCCCAACGTCATCACGTACGCGTGTCATGTGATGACGTTCGGCCCCAACGTCACCACGCAGGAACCCTATATAAAGGGACCTGCGGTCTTTTCCGGCTTCAGCAGCGTGTTCACGACCCCTGTGAGAGCGTCTTTTGACCCCCAAAGGGGTCGCGACCCACAGGTTGAGAACCACTGTCATACATGGTTTTCTGGTGACTATCACGCAATGTGACATACAGTATCTGTGCAATCCTGATACACTTTAGGAGAATACAAACTCCTCTTAAAGGAGAACTATAACAGTAACCTAAATTTAGCTGATTATGCCAAGGATCAGTACACTACTTGCACTGAGGCACAATCAGCTTTCATCTCACGATCCTTGTGAGATGAATATCAACTCCACTGCAGCCTTCCTTCTTTATGTGTGTGACATTGATCGTCACATAGTACCCACCCCCCTCCTGAATTTTTGCCAAATCTAACCTACTGGGCATGCCCAGATTGAAAATAATGTGTAATAAGACATTTTGTATTTTTAACGCCAGACAAATTTAATTACACTGCGGACCAAATTTGGCAGTTTGACACCCCTGGGTTAAGGGCTCGAATGGATAAGTCAATATGCAGGGCTGACTACTTAATCATCTGCAAAATGACACTCCTCAGGTTTTACCCAACAAATTATCCTGTATGGCCCAACATTATTGTGATGCAATCTGCAACAATAAGCCCCACTCCTAACAAACCCAGGGGTGCTGATTTCTGGGCCATGGTGCCCATTAAAGCTCCAAAGTATGATTACAAGTGGTTGTATCTAATTATAAGAAAACCCTAAAAAAGTTAAAATTTTCCTATTTCATTAGAAGAGAATAAAAATGTACTTAATTGTCATTTTTTGACTTTAATGTAATATTTATTTGACAGATATAGCCTAAGTTTTTGGTTAGCCCAGTCCCTAAGTACAGCATACCTACCACAGATAGGCTGTACTGTTAACATTTTTAGCAATTTCCATTTGCGGATTTTTAATTGTATTTTTTTTTTCGATAAACTCTAGCGGTTATTGTTTAGTGTATACTCACCCAGATACACCATGAAATCCTCTCTGTTTAATATTATGTTTTATCTTGCAGCAGAAGAATATTTTTTTTTTTTAGTTTTAAAGATTTACTAGAACCAGAATTTGATTTTAGATTTGATCAAATCTGACAACTGGATCTGAAGTATTGTTGTAATGATTTTTTTTGGTCACTGAAGCTAATATTTTGTCAGTGGCATTTCAAATTCAAATTAGGCTTTTGAGCCAACAACTGAATTATATCCATTCAAATGTATTATTCAAGTGAAGGTATGACTTTGCATCTGACAGCCCCTCGAAAGGGTTGTTAACTTTCATCTACTTAAGAGCTTTGACAAATCTAAATTCTTCATGTTTGAGAATGGATCAGTGTGTCATTTTGCATTTGTACTATAGTCATCTGTCCACCTTCTCTTTGCTTTAAAGATAACCTTGTGTTTGGTTGGGATAGAGAGTTCTGCTTCATGTTTTCTAAGAAATGTTTGGTTTTAAAATAGTCTGCTTTGTATATAATTAGTTCAGAAATGTGTAACCTCTCTGTCAGGGAATGCTGAGAGGTGTTGCCTGCATTTTACACAAAATACAAATCCAACGAGATCCAAAAATCAAGAAGAGGGGGAACTATCCAAATTTGCTAAATGACACTTCTTTATTTCAAGTAAATTACATATGGGTAAGAATCACCAAAGTATAAAGAAAATAGTAAAGCAATTTAGCTCTACGTTTCATTCATTGGTGAATATAGGTTTGCAATCTGAAAGGTCTTTGAATCCAAATACAATAGCAGCTTAATCTGCTAATGATCCATGCAATTTATTTAGGAAACAGATGGCTGGAAAAATCATGTGTAATTACCATATATAGGAGCGCTAAACACAAAAAAAGAAATATAATTATAGCTAGTCTTTTAGCTCTTATTACAATTTTTTTGTTGTGTGGAGGTTCACTTTAGGAATAAACTGTGCATCTGTGTTAGAATAAAATGGTCAGGTTGGTAATTCTGGTCTGAAAATGATATACAGTGGCATAACTATGTAAATTGTATTTTTGGATCACGTACCACTGACCCAATGCGTGATTTAAGTCTTGAGACTGAATGGAGCCAGATTTACATATCAACCAGTTGTTCAACATCAGCTTGACTGACTGAATCTTGTTGTCTATAACTAGAATAACAATCATGTTTTAACACTTTAATTTTTATAGTAGATGTCCACATCAATGAGCAATTATGGGAATTTTCACTTTTTTGGTGCATATTCTAATATTCTAGAGCTAGCCTGTGGGTAGACAGTGCATGCACTGCTAATACTACTGCAGGTGAGTTGGCTTGTCAGTCAGGACTCACAAGCACCCCCTACTCTGTTGACATTAATTAGGGCCCTCTTGCTTCCACTCACATTGGGCAACCCCTCCCAAAAATGGACAAACATAAGGTGGAAAACAGAAGCTTTCTAGAAAAGTGAGAAGCAGAATATCTGTTCAAAAATGTAAAGGGCAAACCTGGTTAAAAATTGTTTATCATTATATCTGATGAGAAGGACTGTAGACATTTTTTCAATAAATATAAAGGTTCGCCCATGACTTACTTTGTCCAAGTTTTTTACTTTGGCCCACTGTGTATTTGAGTTCAACACCCCTGATCTAACTGTTCTTTTTCCCTAACCCCACTGCTACTATGCAGGTCTCTTCTTAGTCACTGATAATTCATTGGCCTGACAGCACACAAACCAGTCAACTCAAAAAGGTGACTGTTGGCTACTGAATTACCGGAGGAACAAAGAAAAAAAAAAAAGGACAAAAAGTTAAACAATTAAAAAATCCAAACTTGCAGAAGACCAACTGCAAACAGTCTACAACACAGCTGTCAGCAGCATACCAAATATGAATAGATCAGTAACACAAGTAAAACAATTTGGATTGGCATAGCAGTTAGTCTTATGCAGCAAATAAATTCAGATCTGGAAAACAACTTCATAGAAGACATTTTACCAGTAATATGTAGGAATAACTGCCATGTCATTCCAAACAGAATAGATGAAGCCAGGCTGAATCTAAACATACTCACTACAAAAAAAAAGGTAGGAAAAGGGTTAAACAAAGTCAGGTGATTATGAATACTGTTTTAGTACTCTTACAAATTATGCTATGGAAGACATTTATAATTAATGGCAATATAATTGTATTGCCCTATACAGACTGGCAACCATAATGCCTAACACGTTGTTAGTTTTTAAAACTTCCTAAAATACAATGCAATTACAGAGATAATCAAACACTTGAAGATCATGGGAGGCAATAACTGTGATGCCTTATCAGATTTTCCTGCACATGTGCCATACAGGGGCTAATGACATACTGGCAGGGACTTCCAACTCTATGGTTTTCACTTTAAACAGAGGACAAATATATCTACAAGGTAAAGTGCAGCCAAACTTTTCTATGGAACATGCAGGCAGGCAGGCATGTAGGTTGCCATTCAGCCTAAGGCTTTAAAGTCTCTTTAATATAAGCTCATAAAGCAGGCTGTTTTAACAGCTGTTCTTGCCCATGTAACTATTTGTTCTTATTGAGAATACTAATGCAGTTAAAAAAATATTTTTTCTTATTGAGATTCAACGAAAAAAGAACCAAGATGGAACTTCTGGAAGTACCTGGTAAACCCTCAAGGGCAGGTAGTAAAATTCTGGAGACCTGAAGAGAACATTGAGAACATTCGAGAGGATGTGGCTTCTATAGTTAGAGCAATAATTATGAAGAAGAAGGAAGACCTTTGAAATATCACAAAGCCAGCTTTGTCAGACTGTTTGAAGCATAGGAAACTTTTATCTGAATGATAGGGTGCCCCCACTACTTCCCACACAGTCTCCTACAGCATATTTGCCTTTAGTGTTTGGTTTGGAAATCCAAGTCACTTGAATTTTTTAATTATTGTTTATTGTCCCATTTATAATGTTACATTTGTTTCTTTGAAAATTCAAACATTTCCAAAAGTTTTTTTTTTTCACCACATCTTTGCAATACTGAAAGAAATGGTTTTATTTGTAATTCTAAATTTAATTTTAGCTGAAAAGTATTCACTACTGCACATGTGGTATACACCATGAATTCCCTTTCAAAATGAAATCACAGTTGAGACTGTGGTAAAATGATGCAAGCTTGGAAAGATTACGAACTTTTCTTTAATCCAAATTTTTTATTACAAGTTTGAAAAATAAAACCGAAAAAAAATTGGGAAAACTAGATGAAAATGGAAAATAAATTTTTTTTTATCCTTGTTTAATCAGTATATTTGTATTTATTAATATCAATAAAAGCTGCCATAATCAAGAATCATTTTTAGCAGGGAACACGTGTGAGTGAAAATAGTTCAAAGGATGTGTGTTAAAGGGGAAATCACACAAATTAAAAAATAAAAAAAATCTGAAGAGAACAATGAAAACTTAGCATCCTTGGATTCCAATTAAACAATGCTTTTCATAGGTGTGCACAGGCCATTTCATTAGGGTGTGCCCCTAAAGAAAAAAAATCTTAAGGCTAGGTTCACACTGGCATTTTTATATGTGGCGTATCATCCTGCGTGCTGCCATTAGGGTGTGCCCAGGCACACTAAGCACACCCTGTGCGCACGCCTATGGTGCCGTTAGACACCAAACTGGACTTGGTGCAATATTTATTTGGTTTTACTCATCAATAACTTTTGAACAAAACATACTTTCAACATGAGAGTGAGTGCCTATGACCTAAACTGCAAGAAAAGCCACATGCGGGATTAAATGGTAAAGCTCAACCTGGTATCTATTGGTTCTATGGTATGCTGTTAAAATTGAAACTAAATTGGAGTAAACCATGACTAAATGCATGTCCCTTTAAATAAATGGGTAACCATGTGCAAATGCTGTGCATATTACCACGAGAATATACTTTGTGGCTGTAATTCATACACTAAATTCTAACTAACCTAAAATTACAGTGTTAAAGGGTATGTTAACCCAGCAACAGCAGATGGTGGAACAATAGTTTAGCTGTGATTTTCTGTGTCCCTTCTGCAGGCATCAGGTTTGAGTGAAACCTCTTTTACCTCATCTTTCTTTCTCTGCACTTAATAAAAGCCACGCCCCCTTACACCTCCATGCTGTTTTTTTGACTGTGACAATATACAAGGGCTGAGTAACAGACTGCACATCAACAAAGCCATGTTTTATTCCAGTATGAGTGCCCAATTATTAAGCCTACCTATTATAATAATGAGAATAAAGATTTCTCATAATTCTTCAACAAAAATATAAAACAATCTTCATGAATCTTCTTTTTTGCAATAGCAGATTTTTAATAATATATGAATATGTTTATCCTTATCCTTTAATAAATATGACCAGAATGCAAATCAATAAGAAATCCAGATCCTGTTCTCATCCATAATTGTAAAAATAGTTGTGTTGCATCATTTATGGAAGACGTAGATAGCATGTTACAGAAGCAATACTGAAGAAGCATAATTTATGAGGTAAAATACTAATAAACTATTTTTAAACTCGTGTAAAAACATGCCCTTTAGAGTGAACATATGTATAAGGTAACTGCTTATCACCTGTGGACCTGTTTCCTTGTAGTAAAATACTGGTGGTATTTCAGGTAAGCTAATAAGGAGCTCTATGAAGATGATTACTCTATACCAGGGGTAGGCAATCTTTACTATCAAAAGAGCCATTTTGCTCCCTCTTCCACTAAAGAACAATACATCTGGAGCCGCAAAACATAAGAATGGAACAAAGAGAAGAAAAGAAGAAAACAAAAATAAAATAATATATAAATAAAAATTAAACTGATAAATAACCGTTATTCTTTTCAATCAAGGCCAAAGGGAGCCACAACAAGAGCCACATGCAGCTTCAGAGCTATGGATTGCCTAGCCCTGCACTATACATTGTGTTTTGCTGTATTTAACAAGACACATGCAGGAAAGCACATAGATACAGTATAACTTCATTATCATCAGTTTTGTAAAATAGCATGTACATTAAAGGAGAACTATAGCTTTAAATTCTATACAGCTGATTGTGCCCAGCAGTAGTACACTAACTGTAGTGAGGCACAATCAGCTTTCATCTCATGATTCTATGCTTAGGATCGTGAGATGAATGTCTACCCTACAGCGACTCACTTCCTGATTATGTGTGTGACGTATATCGTAACAAAGTACCCCCCCCCCCATGCCAAAGTTCACCAAAAATGCATGCGCAGATTGATCTGAGTGAAGGTACTTTGTTACGATACATGTCACACACAGTCAGGAAGTAGCTGTGGTGAAGATGTTCATCTCACAATCTTGAGCATAGGATCATGAAATGAAAGCTGATTGTGCCTCAGTACAGTTACTGTACTGATCCTGGGCACAAGCAGCTGTATAGAATATAAAGCTATAGTTCTCTTCTAACATGACAACTTAAGCTCTCACAAGTTACAATTCAAAACAATTTATATTGACAATATGTATATGTGTATGTATATTGGGTTCTTCTGCCTGAAACAACAGATTTGCCTCCCAGTCTTGCCTTTTTAGGCATATATTGTTCCACCAGCTTCCAGCAAGGTGTGTGCCTTAACTGCAACGCTTGCCATTGTAAACAGGGATGCGATTAATGCTGCACTTTTAACAAGGGCAAGAATGCAGCACTGCAAAATGCTAGTGCCACCTCAACCTAAAGGTTACTTTAAATGAACTTGCAGTGCTATTCCTTTTTATCTACTTTAGACATTTCTAATATTTTCATAGAAAGTAATCCTAAAATACAACCTGAAATGCCACTTTACCAAGAAAGCCACACTCTGTCCACAAAGGTATAATGAGCAGGTGCTGCCTACATACATGTAATATACTCCACTTCAAATAAGGGCACTCTGCCACTTCTTGTATAGGCAAATAATTTGTTACGTTATACTCCGGTAATATGTTTGAAGAAGGTCCTAGTCATCAGACTGAAACATTACATGGTTTCAATAAATTATTCGACTTTATATATAGATATATACAGTTGCGGCTTTATAACGGGAATATTGTCACAGTCGTGATTTTACTATGGAAATATTGTCACAATCGCAACTTTAAACTTGTCAGTCACAACTTTACAATGGGAAATTTGTCATGTTTGCAGATTTGCTATGGGGAATCTGCTGTTTGAGAATACGACAGTCAAATTCTCACTTTAGTCCAGGGATGGCGAACCAATGGCATGCGTGCCAGAGAGGGCACGCAGAGCCCTCTCTGTTGGCACGCGAGCCTTTGCCAAAACCTGCCTTCAGTACACGCCGCGGACCCGATCTGACAGTTTTCAGGCCGGATCCATGGCCTGAACTGAAGAAGCGCACGCTAGCAGGGGAGCTCTCCTCCCCCGACGCATGCGCACTCTTCCCCCGACGCTGGCATGATGACATCACTCACCAGCGCTGGCATTTTGGGGGACACGCTGGTGGGTGACGTCACCTTTTTGGCATTCCGTGCCAAAAAGGTTCACCATCCCTGCTTTAGTCAATAACCATCTAAAAATCAAAATACTCAAAGGGAACTTTAAAAACATACAAGAAAGAAAAATTTTGGGGTGAAATTTAATTAACCCGGAAAAGGACGATTTCACCTTTCCAAGTTTATTCCCGTGAGATCTCGGCAGTTTCTCCTAGTAAATATCACAAGATTTTTTCGTTCAATATTTACTGGCAGAAACTTTTCGATCAAGTTTTTCAATTTAATTTTTCTATGGAAAGGTAGGCATACTTTACATTAGTAGTATGACTACCTTTTCATTGAAAAACTTAATGAATAGTGCAACTGTACACTTATTTGTGCAGCACCATAGTTTTACTTGGAGTCGTTGATGTGTGGTCACTAGTGAATTTACTTAATGCCACATGCAGTGTTCAGTGAGAAATTCTCTGTAGTGTGGGCACAGCCACAACTGAAGTGGACTTATCAGGTCCACTATGGAACATTCAGCATTATCATTCTGCTAAGAACTACAAAAATTTGAGCAATATCCCTGCTTCTTTACTGCCCCAATGCCCGACTCTGAGTTCGAGCTGGAGAGGACAGGCACAAATGGACAGCTGATATTGTGGCTCCTCTATTCAGATCCCTGAAACCACGATCTAACAAAGATCTGATTGGATGAGCCAAAATGTAAGCTCCTCTTTAGCTGTGCCCCTGTTTTAAGTCAGGCATTGGGGTTGTAAAGAAGCAGGGAGGTAACTCACATTTGTGTAGTCCTTCCCAGAATGCTTTTATATAAATCTCTGCTTCCCATGAACATGTCCTAAGTGGACCTGACATGTCCACATTAAAAGCAATTGCCCATAAAATTACCATAATGCTTCACTCTCAACAACAATGTGGTCACCAACCATTAGCCGCTACTTGGCCCAATGCTGATCCTCGCTTACAGAAAACAGGTCATTTCCTGCAAAATTCTAGGCGGTGATCTAGTGCAGCTTTTACTGTGGGGAATGTATGCCACGGATCGTAAACCAGTGTTATTTACTATTGTTTTCCTAATGGTTTTTCTAATATATAGATTTTATTTATTTTCAACAGTCTCACTTTCTTAATAAAGCCACTCTTGTCTAGCCTATTTTTTCTGCAGCAGATCAGCTAGACTCTCAAGTGAGCAATTTGACTTTGGTGGCAATCAGATAACAAAGAATGTATTTTAACTTTACTTGACTTTAAAGGGGAAATTCATGTAGGAAAAAAAGAAGTATTCAACATAAACAAAAATGTAATTAATATCTAATCAAATAATAAAAACATACCTTTTTGAAGGTTCTAGCTGTTTTGATAGAGCACTGCCCCAGTGTCTTTTGTCGCTGGCTGCCAGCAAACAGCCCTGCAGGAACCAAGCACATCTCACCAGGTAAACATTGCTACTTCCTAGTAAAGAAAGCTTCCCATTGGTTCCTGCAGTGCTGCACAGTGACTGTCACCTACAGAGAAAAGAAGAAGACTGAAGACCCTGGAGCAGTAGCCGAGGGACAGCGCTCTAGCTAAACTAGCTAGATCCTTCAAAAAAGGTACATTTTTCTTCACTGATTTCAATTAAAATTTTTGTTATGTTTAATTCTTTTTTTTTTTTTTACACTACCTGAACTTTCTTTTTAGAGAATTTTTTTGAAGCCCTAAACTGTTTCTTGTTGCTGAGGAGAGGATTTTATTACTACTTGTTCTAGAGTCTAGACCTTCCAATTAAAAAGGACAGTAATGCCAAAAAAAATGAAAATGCCTCAAATGCATTTATAGTTACCATATGTTTAATCTGTTCTTCCAAAAATTCTAAATTATATTTTGATATTTAGCTGTAAACAATAGGACTGAGTGAGGCCTGTTGAACAACATGGTTGCTATCAGGAGAGATAAAAACAAACAGAAATCAATAAAGTTGTTGAATTTGAATAAGTGTTGAACCAATCCAAATGAGAATTTTTATATTTTTGATGTTACTGGCCTTATAAAGGAAAACTGACATTACTAGGCTAATGATTATTTTGCAATGTTCCTAAATTGTTGTTTTGTACAATTGCAACTGATTAAACAGTCATGCAGAGGACTATTTACCTTACTGCAAATTCCCCAGCATACCCCCACTCCCACCTATATCACAAGATGATATGTCATGTGCTGATGTGGTAGTGTACGTAGTTGCTGGTTTGCATATGACAGCTAACTAACAATACACTGCCTAATCACCACACATACATTAAACTTGTTTATTCTGTGCTTCCTGGGCTGCCTGTGAGGCTATGTAATTATATTTTATGCTCACAGATACAACACATGGAGCACTGAATAAATAAGTACAATAAGAAACACAATACAAATCATAAAGATGCTCATTACACATCATTCTTTATTTAAAGGGGATTTCTTAATTTGATTTCCTTTGAAAAAAAACCCAAAACATCCCATTTCTTGGGACATCCTTGGTTCAAAAGGTATTGTAGCTGAAAGACTGAAAACAGCGCCGCTTATGTTTAGCTGCTGAACACTGAGGGGGGAATTCACCATTGAGTGAAGTGAGCTCCGAATCCTTCGGCTCACTTCGCACATAGTGTTATGTGCTCACTGATGTCCTGTACGTGGACATCAACGAGCGCATAACAGCATGTGCGAAGTGAGCCGAAGGATTCGGAGCTCACTTCGCTCAATGGTGAATTCCCCCCTAATGTGCAATACACAGTAATATATGAATGAACCATCTCCATAAAAATAAAGATAAGGGACTAGTCTTATAACATTGTAGGTAATAATTCACAATTTCAAATGATAAAATCCACAGTAATTTGTAATAGAGGGGTTAAGTCAGGGCCGGCTCTCCGTATGGGCAGAGAGGGGCCGTTGCCCTGGGCGCAATTAGCAAGGGGGCGCACGCACCGGCGCCCCCTTGCTAA
>WMED01013631.1:139-11165 GCA_019650415.1 Pipa parva | reverse complement strand
TACATTTACAAGCTGTAACACAGAATTGTTCTTCAAATACAACTTGCAAAACCACTTGTTTAGCCAGTGGCCAAGCTTATCCCATAGCAATCAGCTGTACAGTGCCAGTGGCAATGAATTAGGCTGCCAAAAAAATGAAACCCCCTAAAATAGCAATGACCCCATAAGATACGGATTTCTAGCTTCTAAAGCTCTGTAATACCTGGACACTCATTAACCTGCTCCTTCTGTTTGGGCATATGAACCTGCTTGCTTGTGTACCCAGGCCTGGTTATCTGCCTAGTATGCCTCACTGACCAACATCCTACTCATGGGGGCAGGGATAGTTTCTAAAAGGCTTTTAAAGGTATGTTAACCATTGGCTCAGTTACCTTGTAAATCAGGAATCTGTAACCCTTCAAGGAAAGGAGCAGCTTATTGTGTTTTTTTGCTTTGCTAGGGCTGCAGATAAATGACAGATTTTTTTTCTTTAATTTTTTTAAACTAGTGGCCTGTCCTGTTGATTGCATAGATTTGCAAGCACCCTTATGGCAGTGCATGAATTTGCAAGCACCCTTACGGCAGCGCGTGTGCATGGATTTGCAAGCACCCTTACGGCAGCGCCTGTGCATGGATTTGCAAGCACCCTTACGGCAGCGCCTGTGCATGGATTTGCAAGCACCCTTAGGCAGAGGTGCACGTTCATTAGCTCTGCATTTGACTTTTAAAAGTACAATTGTGTAACCGACCTGTAAACTTATCAAGAGAGATTCTTCCTGTTAGCATTTAATTTGATTCTGGCTCGGATCCACCGCACGTATCCTTGTGCATTCCTGTATATTAAGTAGCGTCTTACTTGTAGTGACCTACATGTTGCTAAAGCATTTATGAGCAATTATCCTTATTTATTAAAAGTAGCTTCTAGAATACTCCCCTTGTTTATTCTTAACCGCGCTCCCAGGACCGGGGGCCAAATGAACCCAATGTTCTAGCCTTTTGTTTCCAAAACAGAAATCTGTGTTTATTTGTGATTTGGTTATTTAGGTAAAGCAATCTTCATTTACATCGTTCCTAGTGGTCTTATGCATGTCGGGCTCTGTAGCTGTGATATTAAATGGTGAGGGAATACTCTACGTGTCTATAGCCATACATAATGCCATAATTATATATAGATTAATTGCTTTTACACAATCTTGTCTGTCTGGCACATTCTGCAGTATTGAGCCACAGACAACCGTATTGCATTGTATGGGTGGGGGCAGGAGAGAGGACATTTTCTTATTACACATAATCCATTTATTTATTTTATTTTGAGGAAAGGATGTTCTTTACATAAACCATACTGCTAATAATTTTCTTGCATTAATCATCTTTACAGTGGATATGTTTATTGTATGACTGAGAGGCTCATTACATATTTTCAAAGCTGAAGTACTTGTAGGTTAAACTTCTAGCCTTTTAATCATAGGGAATGTCCATGTATTCTCTTTAATTGAAATTTAGGCCTTCCTTTGTCATAGCTCATTCCTAAACATACACTTCAGAGACTGATAGCTTTGTAGGACCCTGCACCTTAAGAGACTGATAGCTGTGTAGGACCCTTTCTAACCAGCTGAGCCCAGGGTGGTAGGCCAGAGCCTAAATTGTCTAGTATAAAATTACGGCTTTGCATTTTAATTCTCACGTGCACAAGCAATAGTGGGTTGTTTGTGGCCCAAATAGGGCTATTCTCTGTTATAAAGATAAGCAGATTTTATTTCGGAGGGTGTTTTTATATCAGACAAAAATATTTGGCATCCATGCAATTTATGGACCTTTATTTCTCAGTGTCACCTATTTTGAGAATTTTTGCTTTAGAGTAGCAGTAACGCCGTTAAAAATTATTTGTGACATGGCAGTTATCCCTCAACTGTCAATATGTCCTAATTCTATGTATTCATTAAATAGTGCTGATATATTACGCAGCACTTTAGAGATCCATCATTCACTTCAGTCCCTGCCCCGTGAAGCTTACAATCTAGTTTCCCAATTCAGTCACACACACAGACAGACACAAATGTATGTTTTTGGATTGTGGGAACAAATCCATGCAAGTGCAGCGAGAGCATACAAACTCCCTGCAGATGAAGTCCAGCACAATTCCTAATTTGGCTGGTTGCAGCCAAATTGGACTTTCTGGGGGATTTCATATTATCTAAAGTTCCATAGGAAACAGTGGGGCTGGGTGTGTATTTGTTTGCTGCTATTTTATTTTTATTTGTTAAGTAATCACAAAGAAGGCAATAATACAATAGGAATAAAACAAATCCAGAATTCAGCTTCAAAGCCAACCTTTTTTTGTTTCCAGTTCTATGTATAAATAACTGCCAATCCAATTGGGAATTTTATCTTTTTAATGTTACTAGTCCTTTCACCTCTGGAGTTACAGTGAAAGCCAGGAAACCTCAGATTTGTCATTACCCAGCATAACTTGCATCACTCTTAATGACTTTTTTTTCCCCTTTGTTTATTTCAATGTGTCACCCGTTTTGCTGTTCTGTCAATCTCAGACCCTGCATAATTGGGAATATTTATCAACTAGGTCCAGCCTAGCATCCTCAGGGCTTGGAGAGGGACCCATGGAAGAAAAATGTAAACAGGTAGCCACAAGGAACGTGTGCTCATTAACTAAAGACAGGGCATAAAAGTGGGGTAATTGTCGATGTTAATCTAGATCAGTTATTTTCTACCCATAGCTGTCCAGCTGTTGCCTAATGGTAATTCCCAGGAGAACTACTGTTTTTGTGCTATGTTTTTTACAAAATAAATAAATAGTTTCATTTTATGTAGTAATGGGCTGGCATGACTGGTACCATTTATACAGACTCACTGGCAATGTGCAGAATACAGAGACACAGCTGGAGGTACCACGGGTAGTAATGGACTGGTGCCATTTATATGGATTCACTGGCAGTGTGCAGAGTACAGAGACACAGCCGGTGGTACCAGGAGTAGTAATGGACTGGTGCCATTTATTATATGTATTCACTGTCAGTGTACAGAATTCAGAGACCCAGCCTGTCGTACCACGGGTAGACATGGGCTGGTGAAGCTGTACCCCAGCAGCCTATTCTATAAATGTAAGCGTGTTTATTGTGAATGTTACATATCTATATGTATATATTCTAACTGAGACAAATTAATCTGGTTTCAGGCAGCAGAGGTAGTCTTGATCTCTCTTTTTGAACTGAACACCCCTGTGTTTACCATGTTACTGGGAGCTTTGCCAAAAACTTTCCAGGACGGTGCCACCAAACTCCTTCACAGTCATCTCAAAAACTCCAGCAACAGTAGCATGGTGAGTATACCTCCCTGGCACAGTTTGTATGTTCCTAAGGATTGTATGTTCCTAAGGAATGAACAACTAAAACAAAAATATGGAAGCGCTAACAAAATTAATGTCCAAAAAAATTTTTTGTGTATTAAAAAAAGTCCGAAAAACAGTTCAATGTGTCGCAAGATGATAAGTGGTGCTGCTTCTCTTCATGGGAAGTCGCCTACCAACCCACAATTTTGTGAACAAATGTAAAGATCTGTGGAGAGAAGTGCAAAAAGGCACCCACTGGTGCCTTATCAAAAGTATACCATGTATGAATAGGAAAGAACGCAAACGAACAAAATACTTTTCACATCACTAGTATATTGTTCATTTGGGTTCTTTCCTATTCATACATGGTATACTTTTGATAAAGCACTAGTGGGTGCCTTTATGCGCTTCTTTCCACAGATCTTTAAATTTGTTCCTAAGGAATGAGCCACTCAGGTTAAAGCTAATGTCTAGCGATATCAACATGGCTGCAGTTCTGAAATGATTTTATTTTTTATTGGTTAATTTAATTAAAAGCCCACAAGGCAGAAATAAACAATAGTGTCTGGTTCTGCCAGCAAACCTTAGTAGGTCAGGATGTTACAGACTGCATATTTATGTTGAATAATTATTCTCGTTAAGGCTAAACCTTTTAATGTCCACGTTCTGTAAATAAAGAGTGGTGTAATATAGACTAATTCATTCCTATCTGGGGTAGAAGTGAATTGTGCTAGTTAAAGGGACACTAAAGCCTGTAAATAAAGAGATTTCTATTTTTAGGCTGCCTAGTGTTAAGTAAAACAAGGGTTAAAGTGACAGGTTTATGTTACTGATTTTACAGAAAAACCAAAGCAATAGAAGAAAAAACAAGCACTTGCAGTAGAGGTTATCATCTAATCCTAGCCACCCCACTCCCCCCGCTTGTTAATTGTGTGCAGGCTGGTACTTGTGTGCAGCATTTACATTACTAATCAGCTTTTGACTCTAAGCTGGTTTAGGCTGATTTTCTCCAGTTTTTTAGTCTCTCAAAGCTGCCTTGTACTAAGTTTCCTAAAGCAAGTGAAAGGGAATATTCGTTTTAGGAGAAGGAGCATGCTCCGTTAATGAGCAAAGTCCTTGAATAAGGGGAGGGGCTAGAATTAGTGGAGAGCCTCTGCACCAAGTGCTTGTGTTTTCTTCTATTACTATTCTGTATAATCTATAAACCTAAACCATTTTAACACTTTTTATACTTAATACTAGGTGGCCAATAAATAGAAAGCTGTTTAATTACAGTCTTTATTGTCCCTTTAAGATACATGGCCACTAATTCCCCTCTGGCAGTCTGTAGAAGTGCCTCAGCTCATAATATAGACACGTTACAGAACAGTTCAATGATTGTCAGCTCTGAGAGAACAAATTCTGCAGTAACCCTGGGCTCCATTTCTACAACAAGTGCAGTATTGGACTGGGTGCCACTAGGGCAGTGGTTCTTAACTGGGGTTCTATCGAACCCTAGGGGTTCGGTGAGTCAGTCTCAGGGGTTTGGCGGAGCCTCTGCCACGGAGGTCAAGACATGGAGGTCAAGTGATTTATTACTAAAGAATGGTTCAGTGAATGTGCATATGAAACTGGTGGGTTTGGTACCTCAAACAAGGTTAAGAACCACTGCACTAGGGCCAGTGATAGTTTGTTTTCCGTTATGTTCAGTGTCTACCTCCAGGTTTTTCTCTAAACATCTACCTGCTTTCAGTCCACTTTGGGCCAGGCCATGGGGCTGTGGTTCATTCAGTCCTCTGCCCAGAGGGAGATGTCCTGGCGTGCTCCAGCCATGACTGGCATGGAATAATGTTATCAGTTACTGATGGGGGAACCCATGGGTTTTAAATTAACCTGCTAAAATGCTGTTGGCAATCACTACAATGGCTACTATGTGCAGCCCAAAACCCACCATTAATACACATTTTATGGCCTGTTTTCTTGCTGATTGAGGAAAGGCTGGAATGGATAAACTAGGTAAAGCATGTAAATATTGAATATAGCACTTTATACAGTAAAATCACATAAGTTGCATTCTGACTTGGTATTTATATTATTCTTTTTGTATTTAGGGCTCTCCAAGCAACACCATTGGCCGAACTCCATCCCGACATTCCAGCAGTCGAACTAGTCCGCTGACCTCTCCCACCAACTGTTCCCATGGTGGTCTGTCTCCCAGGTAACACAACATGGCCGTAGAAAGCTCCGTATTGTAATGGTCATTCTGCAAGTGCTGGTGTCTGTGTATTGTCTAATGTACCCCAGGGTGTGTAACTGCTGTGACAGATATTGGGCCTGGATATATGGAGTATCTATATACTTTGTTTGGTGGATATATGTTTGTTCAACATGAAAACAACATTGGTCATGCCATCATATAGGACAAGTGTTAGCTTGGTTACTCTCCAATCCCTGTATGTAATTAAATAAATGTAATCTTACACCAATTATGGTTTAAAATTCAAAGATTTTTAACAGATCCCTAATGAATGAGTAGAAAGTAATGCAGACTATGGAGAATGAGCAAGCCAAGCACTATGGCGTACCTCTCCATCATGTGTAAATGCTTTTTTATGGGTCACACTAGCAAAAGCTAACCGGAAAATACTTTGATCTGTTGGCGGAGCGCTAATGGTAAAAGTAATGGAAGCTGAGAAATCATTGGTATTCACGAGCCAGTGCAGTGTAACAGATCAGTTGGAAAATGTGGGACAGTGAAATGCATTCCCTCTAGCAGGGCTACCATGATTGCATTTGATTTAATTGGTTTTGCAGTCACGCAAGCCCAGATAAACTTTTATATGTTGAAATGTTCCTGAATTTTCAACTAATGTAAAAAACTGGAAACTTTCATAGTACAAAGGTCTCCTGGTTTCTCACATTAAACTATTTGCAGATCATTTTACAACTACAGCAGAAACATATTGTAACACTAGAACACCTTTACTATACATAAAACAAATATTTACCTGTTCTTAATCCCTGTGTAACTCTATGTACATACAGAGAGACAGGTCACAGAAATTCATTTTTTATGAAACATTTCTTTGTTACAGCCTTGCTTAAGGGTTTACTAACTCAATCACATGATTAGATCATGCAGCATGCTTGCAGCTAATAGCATAATTTAATTTCCCCCTCAGATATGATTGAAAAGCAGCCAATCACAAGGATTCTAGTTGAACATGCATGACACAGCTGCCAGAATTAGCACAGGGGTATTTATATTTCCGTATTTTTTTTTTTTTTTTTTTTTTTTTTTTTTTTTTTTTTTTTTTGCTTTAAAGATTTTATGGCCAGAGATCTGTTAGCTGTTACTTTCATCTCAGTCTGTGGATGGTGGCATTGGTTCTTACCTGATAAATTATTGATATTGGTACCTGATACATTAAGCAGAAGGCACTGTCAGTGCTATTGGTGGCTTTTACTGGAGGTTTTCCCAGTTGTATCTTGTGTAGGTTATGGCTAGCTATCAATCATCCAGATGTCTGTGCTAGCTTATGGCACTGGGAGTCATGGATCACGGCAGCTGGAGTACCTAGTTTCTGTGCTAGCTCACGGCACTGGGAGTCATGGGTCACAGCAGCTGGAGTGCTCAGTTTCAGTGCTAGCTCACAGTACTAGGTAGGAGTCACGGTCAACTGGAGTGCCCAGTTTCTAACCACTGCTGATGTGTTATTACACTGAGGAATTGTGTTATCTGGGAATGCATGAAAACTGCAGCTTCTTTTCTTTCTCCCCTTCTTCTCTCCCTTTTACTCTCTCCCCCTTATCCTTTCCCTCACTCCTTTTCTCCTCTGGGCAGCCGGCTGTGGGGCTGGAGTGCAGATGGACTATCGAAGCATCTGCCTCCTCCATCTCCCTCCATCCCCACTGCTCCGTCTCACAAGGCATTCAGACGTTCTTGCTCTCCAAGGTAACTCATCCTTAGCTGTTCAGCTTCCTTATGTGTCACAGTATTATAGTTCTGCTGCAGGTAACGCTTAGTGTAACATAGGGTAAGGAATGAATTTCCATTAGTGGTGAGCTATTAAATTACACCTTCCCAACTGCAAGTTTCGTGCTATTAAATTAAAGCTCCCCAGTCTCCAGTGGGGTTCTATTACATTACTTCCCCAGCCCTACCACTGGTGTGCCATTATATTAGTTCCCCAGACCCGCCGCTGGTGTGTGCTATGATTTTCATTCCCCAGACCCCGCTGCTGGTGTGTGCTATTATATTAGTTCCCCAGACCTCGCCGCTGGTGTATGCTATTATATTAGTTGCCCAGACCCTGCCGCTGGTGAGTGCTATTATTTTCGTTCCCCAGACCCCGCCGCTGGTGTGCTATTATATTGGCAGTGGAATTAAATCATACCTCCCTTCTTCCCAGGGAGGTATGATATAAAATTCTCAGGTACACAGCACCACACAACACTTGTAAGTATTACTTAGTGCTAAGTATTGCATTGTTTGTTAGAAGCATATTTAGTACCTAAACTTTATAATAACATTTTATGTAAATACCTGTTTTAGCAACTCCATTTGTTCCCCATCAATGCCGCTGCTGACATTGCTGATGTCACTGCTGCATATCACCCATGCAGTCCTCCTTGTTGTTTCTATTTTAGATTAAGGTTAATTAAGAATTTAAATGATTAAAGAACTTGCTGCCCTGCTCTAACTGTAGGTAATAATACTGTGACACATTATCTATCATTACTGAATGCAGCTCCATCCCATATCAGATCTCTGGCTTCTGTTGCATGATGATACTGGGCACTGCTTCACTAATAATTAGGTTCTTGTCCACTGGTTAAAGCAACAGTGTATTTCCTGCATTGTGTCTAATATATATTTATATATGCATTAATATCCATCCCCCAGCATAACCAGCTTTCCAGGGCCACTACCAGAGACTAAGGGGGAAATTCTGGATAGTCCGAAGTGAGGTGCGGAGTGTTCGCCTCACTTCACTTCAGACTGACTGATATGCGCTTGCTGATGTCCTGCACGCGGACATCAGCGAGCGCATTAAAGGGATTCCAGTCTCAGCGAGAGCAAAAGAGTTGCCTCGCCGAGACTGGAATCCCTTAAATGCGCTCGCTGATGTCCGCGTGCAGGACATCAGCGAGCGCATATCAGTCAGTCCGAAGTGAGGCGAACACTCCGCATCTCACTTCGGACTATCCTGAATTCCCCCCTCAACCTGTTGCTTTTAACACACATTACCCTAGTGTACCCTACCTGCTATGTGCACCATTCTTTGTCCTGCCACTGCTTCCAGCTACTCTGTTGTACTTCCTTCATGGGACCTTGTAAACGTGTTGCAATGTGCACTAGTACATTATTTGCACTGTTGCATGGCCTGGCATGTAGACAGTTTCTACTTCACTCTGGTCTAGGCAGCTAAAAATGGCTGATCCCAGAACACGTAAGATCATGGATTCTGCTCATCAAATTCAAATCTTAGTGTTTTTCCTCTTTCCTTTCTTTTGACCGTGTTAGACGCACGGCCAAAGGACTAGACATATAATATTAATATATAATATATATTAATAATGGTAATTCATAGGCCTAGTTCATCTGATATCAGAAAAGCCAGAATCAACATTTTATACTTTTGAAGTTTGTGGACCTTAGTTTGTTCAGACATGTTGAGCGTTTGGAAACCAAAAGTCTCTGAGCAGGTTCTTTTAACAAAAGTAATTGCAGAATGAAATGATTCTTATATTATCTCCCAAACAGCAAAAGAAATAATCTTCTCTTGTCACAAATCTATTAACCTCTATCCCACATTGTCTATTTGTAATATACCCATCCAGTAACTCAGGAGTTGACCCGTTGTGTCCTTATATTGGATCCAGTGCAAAAATAGGAAGCCTCACATGTCCTGTGCACTGCACCAGTCAGATCCTGCATTCAAAAGTGATATGCTTAGTGCTCATATCAGCAGTTTGTACCCTCTCCCTCCATTCTCTGCTTGCCTTTGTCTCCCCAGCATGCTGGATTATGATACTGAAAATCTGAACTCTGACGAAATCTACAGCTCTTTACGAGGAGTTACAGAGGCTATAGAAAAGTTTAGCTTCCGCAGTCAAGAAGATCTTAACGAGCCAGTGAGGCGGGATGGAAAGAAGGACGGAGATATGGTGAGTCTCCTCTGCAGAATGTTGGCTCATTTTGTACATAAAGGGGATAGCAAAGGCATTGCATTATCATTGGGTTTTCCTAGTTTCCAGTTATGGTATTGTTTATCATAGTTACGCTTAACTGATAGACAGATTCATTGGTTTGGTTTAGAAATGTTGTATTGTATTTGGGTGGGTTGGATTACCTCTTGGAGCTCCATAAAGGCGTCAGATTTAAAACACTTGTCTAACTGGGTTCATGGCAAATCCTAAATCCTTTAATAAAAGGTTTTTAATAAAAGGTATTTCTAGCATGTATAGATTTTGGTTAGGGTTAATAGGCAGATAAACATATTAATTAGTAGAACAGAACACACAAAATCAGTGAACTTTTTATAATGAGGACAGTGTCCATATATAATATAATATAAATATATCAGATACACGGACTGTTTCTTTTTTTGTTTACTAGAATTAATTAATATAGCAATGTGCACAGTTATTAATTACCTAAATAACGATGTGCCCAGTTATGAGTTAAAACCTATTCATTATATAATGACTAGTCCATTAAAATGCAGAAATGAGTAATTGCCAGTCTGTGCCCTACAGGTTTCCCGTGAGCTGGGTATTGCCACTCCCGCCACTGATCTCCGCACTGGGTCAGACATGGTGGAAGGTGGACGGATGGCGCTAGATAACAAGACTTCCCTTCTGAACACACAGCCTCCTCGATCCTTCTCAACCCTACGTGGGAGGGAGTACAATCCCTATGCCTATTCTGACTCCATCAACAGCTACGATAAGACTGCCCTCAAGGAAGCTGTGTTCGATGATGATATGGATCAGTTACGTGATGGTTAGTAAAGATTATGCTAAATGCATTCACATCTTCTCAAGCCCTTCTACAATAGACCCTGGAACTATTCTCAACAGTTAGAATGTGATCATTTACAATGGAACTTTTTAACTTGGCAGTAGCAAATCCTGCTCTGTCTAACAAGATCCATAAATATTGTGCGTCTCTTGGCCATGCTAACCTCTTACATGCAAGGTTGTATTTGTGTAGCCACTGGAGTTTTCTTTAAAATTTCTAACTTTCTCATCTCTGAATTTAAGTTTTTTATTCATAATGAGACGTTTTGCTAGTGATTTATAATTGTAAAATTATTTTATCTTTAATAGTAAATAAAATTAAAGTTATTTTATTAATAATAATAATAATTTTAATTTTTTTATTACAATTAACAAAATGCATCCACTAGACATCACAGGATGTCCATTTCATATTTCCTTACCTGTGCCCTACACATTGTGCCTTTAGGGATGCCAAAAATGGTTATGGTTATGGTTATGGTACTGTGTTCTTATCCTTCTGGTTTTCACACAGGCCTAACACATGAGTGATCCACTGAGACTGAAAAATAGTGATAAGGATTTAAATGTTTGAAATTATAATCTCCAGTGAGTCAAATCTGATGAGTTAATGTGAATTGTGTTTTTTATTCCTCTATTATCTAGTGATTAGCACACTTCCTGTGAGCATGCTGATCAAAGCAAGAAGCTTCCTGG
>WMED01013630.1:0-14335 GCA_019650415.1 Pipa parva | reverse complement strand
AATACTTTTGGCCAGCACTGTACCAGAGATGGAAAGCTGTGGTTGGAAAGGGATGACTGATCATGTACAAGCATCCATGCTCAGCTGCTTCTGTCAGACACAACTGCTTATTAGGAGTTGTGTGCCCATCCTGATGAACAAGAGCAGGCATGCTCATCGCGGAGCAGCCACTTTCGATAGACCAGGCAGAATGCATGTCCGCAGTCCCAATATTTAGGATTGCTGGTTCTTCCTTCTTCATTCTGCCAGTGCACACACCTACCCCAATGTTATGATTGGCTCAAATTCTAATCAGTCAAATATTAGTGTCGTTGTTAGAGTGGTCCTATTCTCACATAACTAGCGGTGAGTGACAGTAGGGGAGGGGCAGTTATGAACTTTCTCAAATGATTAGCATTACAATTTTGCTAAAAGAACATATTTTCAAAAGTGATTGTTCATAGATATCCTCCTATATTATAACAGATACTAAACCATGAGAGTCCCCTTGAAGCAAACCATGTAGACCCAAGTCATGATGGTGTAAGCCACAGAAAAACTGGGTGCACACTATATAGCAGGGGTGGCGAACCTTTTTGGTACTCCGTGCTAAAAAGGTGACGTCACCCACGAGCGCATACCCCGAAATGCTGGCGCTGGTGAGTGACGTCATCACGCCAGCACCGGGGGGAGGAGCGCACACGCGTCAGGGGAGGAGAACGCCCCTGCTCATGTGCGCTTCTTCAGTGCAGGCCATGATCTGGGCTGAAAATTGTCAGATCGGGTCCGCGGCCAGTACTGAAGGCAAGGTTTGGTGACTGCTCGCGTGCCAACAGATAGGGCTCTGCGTGCCCTCTCTGGTACGCGTGCCATAGGTTCGCCATCCCTGCTATATAGGAATGTAACATACCTGGTGTACAAGAATGCAAAGTATCAAGACTAGAAATGTCACATGCTCAAGTAGCACAGACAGAGTTAAAATAGATATATACTACAGTATGTAGGTGGGTCAATTATGAGAGAAGTATAGTATCTGATTTTATAAATGGTCTCTAACTGCAGTTATGTCCAACTGTTTCCAAGCTGTAACTTCCTGCATCACATCAGTTGTGAATCAACAGCCTCTAGAAGTCATCAAGTGGGACAATCCCTGATCTGCATGATAAAAAAAAGATTGAATTTAAATTATAGTGGCTACCAAATACATGTTTGTTTTATGAGAACTGCTTTCTTTCTTAACTCAGTCAGGGGAGAGACCTTCAGATATGCACATGGGATTTAGCAGAAGGAAGGAAAGATGTAATTGATTCTATTTTTCTGGAGAGTGTTGGATTCTGTAAATGTTCCTTATCTGAAACCTGCCTCCTAGCTATTCCAGGAAAGGAAAACTCACAGGTAATAATAACCTCCCTCTTACAGTATGCTGCATTCTGGCATTTTCTGAAAATATTGTACCATTTTTCAGACAATAAGCACAGCAATTGCTTGCAAACTGAACAGTGCATTTACCATAGCAGGTTACAACATTTACAACATTATTTAAATGTTAATAAAACTGTGATCTAGCTGAAGGCTTCTTGGAATATAACAATAATTCAGAAGGTGATTACAATTAAACTAAAAGGAAAAATATACGAACCTTGCATTAGAAAAATGTTTATTTGGGATTAGTATTGATATGTCAAAAAATTGTTTGGTGTTTATAATCCCTTCAAATTAATTTCTGCGGGGGTAATTCAGCAAGGTGCGAACTCACCTTGAGATGCTTCGATTCACCTCGCAAAAATGGTTACGTGCTGGCTTCTCTCCTACACGCGCACATCAGTGAACGTTTTAAAGGTATTCCAGTCCCCTTACGACCACTCGAGTCGCCTCGCGATACTGAAATACCTTTAAAGCGTTCACTGATCTGTGCGTGTAGGAGAGAAGCCAGCGCGTAACCATTTTTGCGAGGTCAATCGAAGCATCACAAGGTGAGTTCGCACCTTGCTGAATTACCCCCTAAATGTAAAATCTTATTAAAGCTTAGCTAACGCATGAAACCCATTGATAACGTTGCTAATTTATGTGTGTCTATAATTACTTTGTGATTACTTATATACGTAGTCTCAACCTCCTGCGCCACTCACATATGTACAGTGGTGCATATGGTGTGCTTTTCACTTGTGGTAAAATACCATATTTTCCGGGCTATAAGGCGCACCGGATTATAAGCCGCACTTTCCATCAGGGCCTTTTAAGCAATCTTCATCCATATACAAGGCGCACCGGATTATAAGGCGCAGCACATTACTTAGTATCCGGTTCATGAATATTCCCTGCACTTAATTAACTTCGCATGTGGGGGGGAGGGGGGGAGTATGATGCGTGTTGAGAGTGTGATGCTGCCCCGATGTGCCTGCCGTGCCTGTCATGCCCGATGTGACTGCCGTGCCTGCCCTGTCAGCCGTGCCTGCCCTGTCAGCCGTGACTGCCGACCCCCTGCTAGAGGTAAGTCCATACATAAGGCGCACCGGGCTATAAGGCGCACTTTGTATTTCTGAGGAAATCTCAGCATTTTAAGTGCGCCTTATAGTCCGGAAAATACGGTAATGCATGTGTTTATTTCAACAATTGCAAATGTTAGTAAGAAATGACAGCAAGCAATATCTCCCTGTGCTTGACAGCAACATAAAAGTAGATAGGGCTGGCAAATTGAGAATCCTTGGAGGGCAGGCAAGGTCCTTATTTTATTTGGATAGAACTATTGTACATGGACTATGTTTTCTTCTGGTCTTTTATTTGCCCTTTAAAGCAGTTGCCATTTAAGGAAATTTTATAGTAGTCATGAAAGACTATGAAAAGATAGGCTTTGATTTGCCCTACATAGCATGTTACACGCGGCGACAAAAAGTAGCATGCTTCAACCCTCGTTGGAAATATGAAACCTACTTTTTTTTTTTTTTTTTTTTTTAGCCTGTCACAGGTAGTTTGAAAAATCTTCATATGTGACTTGTGCCTAATAGGCTGGGGCATGATGTAACACACATTTTTATCAGTAATTTTGTTATTATCTGACTGCATGCAAATTTGTTTCTGACACTGGAGCCTTCTTCTTTAATGTACCTGGATGAACCTCAGAACTAAGGCTCCCCAAAGTCTGTACAAGTGTCTGGAATGCTTTGCACAATCATGAATCAGGATTTTTATGTTAAACTAAAGTGCACAAGGCAGAATTTTAAACATGCCCACATCAAACCCTAAGTAGCTGTCTACGCCCAATTGCTTACCCTGTAAAATCTAATTAAACTGTCAATTAATGTCAGCTCTAATGATGGGTTTTACTGCACTGCAAATTACTTTCTTGGCTCCTGGTGGGTTTCTCATTAAGAGTCACTTTTTCTTTATGTTAAAGATGAAAAAGTTGTGTGCAAGTAACAAAAGTGGATGGCTTTATGATTCTCTCACAGAGCAGGAGAGAAGTCAGTTCACTTATGTGATGAAACAGCAAGTGATTTGTGGCTGATCTGATAAACAGGAGACTAGTGTAAATTCCTGAAATCCCCAAATGCTGGCTGTATAGTAAGGGATGATAAGGCATTTGTATAGCAACTGCACTCTGGATCATTTTCCGTATTTAGCAATGCAAGGCAAAGGAGTATCAGACTTAATTCAGAGTATTGTAGTTTATCCTGTGCAGATGGTGGGTCCTATTTATCTTCTTCATCTGTGTACTTAAAATTGCCTATTTTGGCTTGTGGCACCATCTCTGTTTAATAAATCTCCATTCTAACATCTTCTAATTCCAAGATACGCCTCTAGTCTCAGGAAATCTTTATGCTTGGCCATTGCCCAAGAAACAATTCATTTTATCTGTGAGGAATCTTATTCTGAGTTATGTGATATGGGCAGGCATATGTTTACTGCACCATTTGTGAGTTATGCACTGTCCTCTTACCATGTCATCAGATGCCATTAAAAGTGTTTCATTTGAAAATGTGGTTTCAGCAGTGTACAACCACCCATGAACACTGGTTCCCTATGGTAACTTTAATCACTGGAAAATACAAAATTCAGACCTACGTTTGTGGATCCTAAGGTAAAAATTGTTAGCTTTTTAGATTACAGACCACAACTTTTGCTCTATATGTTGTGCAAATTTGCTACTTAAATTGTATTGTATGCCACATAGCAGGATAAGCCCCTACACATGTATACTACTTAGTTTGTAGTCATATACATTCTACAAATGTCTTGCCAGATATTATCAGCTTTACTTAAATAGAGCAGCTAGCTGTTTTACTACCGTTGTCACTTTGAGAGACCTCCTTGGTGTGACCTTTGAAAATTGTAAAGCATGAAATAATTTTCTTGCTGAAGCACCCAGTACGGTAAAACAGACTTTACAATCCAAATCTATTTTTTTTTAAGTACCAACCTAAAGCAAAAAAAACAAGTAAAGTGATGAAGCTCTCTCAAATATTAACATCAAAAGATTCTAATTATTAAAATATTTAGAATGGTATAAAAGCTAAATCAAACACATATGTAGTATGGTCATCTTTCTTTTTTTTTTAAACTGCATTTGTTTCACTATGTTCTCTTAGGAAATCAGAGGATCCAATATGGTGGCTGTGAGATGCTAGTATCTGCAGCCAAAGGTACTGATTTTCTGCTTCATGATATAATGTGGTCTGGCTGGCAGACCCTATACTCTGAGCATATTGGTTATATGCTTATATATAAGTTTTACTTTAGTTCTTCATTTACATTCAATAACCACTCTCACACGTGTTTCAAATTATATATTTTTTATTTATAATTCACTTTTTTTTACTCACTAATGCAGCATACTAAAATCAAACATGGCAATTTACATAATAAAAATCTAGGTTGCGCAGACGCGATTATTTAGGGCCTAATGGGCTGTGTAAAATGGCAACCTTTGTAAAAGAAATGTCAATAGTTACTGTTATGTTACTAGAAAACTGGCTTGTGGAACCTCTTTACCATGAGGAGGTATGCACTGGTCAATTCCAGGACACAGAGCCTAAGGTATTCCCAGTCCTTACCTTTAACTTGGCATCCTCCAGGTAAACCCTCCACCTAGTTGCAACTGAGCAGAGGGGAGCCAAGGCAGGATCAATTAAACTAGGGTACCCTGCTGGAAACAGAGGAATGGTTCAGCCAAGGCACTGAAACACTGGTTGGGCAATTACAAATCCCTCACATAACCCGAAAGTGAGGAGGAGCAGAAAGGTGTTCATCTTGACAGTACTGGGCTGTGGATCGTCAGATGAATACTGATCTAGCAGCAGTACTCTGTAATCTTATTATAGTTCTCCTTATAACTCTCTTGTTACACAATTCATCTTTAACTGTGCTGGTTAGAATGTCTAGTGCACCTGTAGCTGATAGATTACAACACATGTCTGATTGGATATTGTATTGCATCTGTTCCTTCTTAATGTTTGCTCCCTCTAAATGTCTGCATTCATATACGTGTATTAAAAACCTTCATGTTAATAATTTTTTAGTGTCGTAATCAATTCTTGAGTAATCAAAATTCATCCATTAATAGAATACATTCATGCAGGACTTAGGGGTCTATTCACTAAATGCAGTTAATTGTTTAAAATAATAACTATTAAGTTTTAATAAAAATTCTTATTTTGGACTTGTTATTGCAGGGTTCAGTAAAATTGTGAATGACATGTATAAAGCACTAATCTAATAGGGCATAATCCTTAAAGGGGAACTGTAGTCAAAATACATCTTTACATATGCAGAACTATACCTTAGTGAGAATTGTTTCTCCCCAGTAGTTTTTTTTTATATGACACAGAAAGGTTGAGTTGGCAGCATTGATAAACACCTGCACCAGGAAATGTGTGTGTCATGTGTACTGGCCAGTTTTCCATGAAAAGGTACCCTACTTACTACATGAGTACAAGTTACCTTTCCCTCTGTAATCTCCTGCAAACAAGCTTAATTTATGTGGTCAAAAGGTCACCACACTGCTTAACCAATAGCAGCCAGGCAGCTTTTTCTTCTCCTGTTGTCTGACTTGCAGAACAAAAAGAGGAGGTTGAGAGGGGGGAGGAAAATGTCAGGTCTCGGGAAAACTAATTAAGGAAAGCAAACTGCAAGTATTATTTTTATTCCCTAAATGTTTTTTTAACTATTTGTTAATCAGCAATTAGCTTAGTGTAAAGGAGTTTTATATATGTATATATAAAATATGTAGTGTGTATGCAGTTATATGAGCACTATAGTGCCCCTTTAATACCTATTCTAATTTTTAGCTGTCTGTGTGAATTAGGATTTTCTGAAAGCTTCTGTACCAATCACTTGTTTTTTCTTCATTTGCTATAAATATTCTGCAAGATCAGTAAGCCTAAAACTGTCCTTTAATACTTGTTGCACTTATTATAAAGTGGGTCATTAAATAGAAAGCATTCTTTTTTTCTTTTTTTTTACAAGCTTTTATTTCCCTTTAAAATCATTGCTTTGTAATAGAGTAGAATATATATCAGAATTGCCTTGGTTTCTATCTTGTCGGCCCCTGCATTAAAAATATTATACACTGTATTAATTAAATGCTTAAATTCCCTTTAAATTTTACAGGTCCAGGTTTTGGATATTAATTCCAAAAAGATAATATCATCTTTGGAACCTAGCACAGTTAACACATGGGGTATGGCTATGTGCATGAAGCTTTGGCAGGTAAATAAACATTCTGATAAATAGTAAGGCTATAATTCTGATAAATGTATTTCTGTGTGCGTATACATATATATGTGTGTGTATATATAAAATTTCTTGTAATGTTAACTGTAAATGTTAAATTCAACCCAACACAATTGAAAAGTTTATACGTAACTCAATTTCTCATATGAGCCAGATTGGTTAAAAAATTGTTACAGCAGTATTGCTACATATATAGTTTCATCTTATCATAGGGGCAATTTGTATTGATTATTGCACAGTGTGAATGTACAACTGACAAACCAAATATCCTTTTGATATTATCTACTTCTTGATCTCAATATTTTGGCCAATATTGGCCTGTATTTCTTTAACCCTCTCAAAATAGGCTGAAATGTGAAATGTTGGTGTTATAAATTATATCTAAAGCAGTGGTGTTAAGAGCTGCATAATATATTTCTCTGTTGAAGTTTTTGTCTACATTTTAGCATTAATGTGCTGGACAATGGTAAAGGAATATGTTGCAGGCTTTAAATAATTGATATAACTTGCCCAGTAAAAGACACCTTGGACAACTAAAGGTGACAGGGATGTTTGTAATTTAGTTTCTCAGTGCCTCACAGACTTTGAAGGGGGTTATTCCCTAAAGTCTGAATTATTGTGTATAGGTGTGAATTTGCCAGATAAAGATAGTCGCAATAGGCTGCTACTGTCGCAGTCGCGTCTTTATAGTGAGAATATTTGGCGCAGTCGCGACTTTACTATGGGAAAATTGTCGCAATCTTAACCTTGAAAAATTGTCGCAACTTTACAATGGGGAATTTGTCATGGCTTTGCTATGGGAATCCGCTGGGAATTTTACAGTCGAATTCGCACTTTATTGAATAACCCCCTAAATTTTATAAACTGTGTATCCTTTAGTACGGCTCTGACCTGGTGAAGAGGGAAAATCTCTCAAAAGCTTTTCTTAAACAATGAACTGTTAATCCAAATAAAGTACAACATAATACTACAGTATCCTCTTTCACTTGATGGTAAATTATCCAGTATTTAGATTTATATGCTGGAAAGTGTGTCCTGTGCTGAAAATGATGAATTTGAATACCCTTCAGATATTGTTAAATTGTTATCTGTTTGACTGAGTTACATGTAGTGAAGAGGAGCTGGGGAAATTAAGATATTGTATTGTACTTCCCAAGTGTTTATTAAGAAAATGTTAATATTTTTGATGTTAAGAAACATATTCTTTTTACACCATACGGAAATACTTTTACTTAACTGTTTATGTGAGATAGTCCCAATAGAATTTAAGCACATAGGGAGGTCTTTTGCTAATGTTTACATTTGTATATCATTTTACTAGTATACAGCACAGAAAATTCTTTGTGAAATCTCAAAAATAAAAAAAAAACAATTTTTTTTTTTCTGGACACACTGTTTAGTAATTGATGGAGGATGTAGATGATTTCCTAAAACTGCAGTACATTGCTACTATTCTGTCAGACTAACCAACAGAAAAAGCTTTATGATTTAATTTGAACATTTTTAAAACTAACAATGCTGTGACCTGCAATTTCTCCAAATTCCAGCAGAAAATGGATGAAGTGATTACATTAGATGCACAACAGCATTAGGAATACTAAACGTGAGGTCCTCTTGGGATTTCTAACCTAGCTTGACCAGTTCCCGTCTGACTGGCTATCGAAATTTTTTCCATGAGATGATGATGAATCCTTTTCACTAGAAAGTGTCACACAACCTACTAAAGTTCCATCTCCTCTGAGTTATTTCAGAGGTTAAAATAAATGAGGTGTCTGGTCAGCATGTCATGCCCTCTGAACTCTGAAATCATTTATCAAATTAGCATTCTGATTGGTTACAGTAGTGGCCAGGCATCTTGTTAACCCTTTAGCAGTAGTCACACACTATAATAATACAACTTATGGTAGTAAACATTTTAACGATTAACCTTTTCCTAAAAATGATGTGATTGCCATAAAATGTTTCCATATCTCTTGTTACTGCAGATAGTCTAACAATGTTGTGTTTTTAATTTGAAATAACAATTAAAAATAAAATGATTAAAAATAAGGTTTTGTTGTCTCTACTTATTAACAGTTTTTTGCCTCTGGAACCTAGTCAAAGCATAAGTGAACAAGTAGTGGCTGTACATTAAAGAAGTGGGCTACATTAAATTTGGTAATTACTGAGCTCTGAAAAATGATTTAGTTAGAAATATGGTTCTTATTTATTAGCTTTCTTTAAATTTAGAATTTTTTTAATGTTTTTTTTTTAATTATTTATTTTTGGCAGCCTAATGCTGGTTCAAGCCCCATGCTTCTGGTTGGCTATGAGGATGGTTCAGTGGCTCTGTGGAATGCCTTGGAACACAAATTGATGAGTCGGCTCACTTGCCACATGGAGCCAGTCATGAGCCTTGACTTTGACTGCATTGAGGGCAGAGGGGTCTCAGGTTCCTCAGAGAGAATGCTAAATGTCTGGAGCATTGATGAACAGCAGAACCTGAAGGTAAGGAGTTGTCCTTTTCTTTCCGGTCTACTCATCCAGTTTTGCACTAACTGTCTCACAGGCTGATAAATTGTTTAGTTAGTAGTCCATAGCAAATAAATCACTCCCTGGGTACAAACCAGTAATTCCAGATGAACTCTTTGCAATACATGCTGTGCCTGCTCGCTGTTTGTTTGTTTTTCTTCTCTTTTTCTTTATGTTATCCTGTGCCTTAGAAACCATAGCTCAGGGATATTGCAAGCCTCAATGTGGAGATTAATCATTTACCGCTTTCTCCTATAGAGGCTTGAAATGTATATTTATTATTTTTATTATCGGTTGGTTACGTTCATACAGTTGAACCTGAACCCCCTTACAGTCTGGTAAAATCTATATAAGTATTACTGATATAAATTTATACATATATTGCATTAATATTTGAACTGAATTATAGAACTTCTTAGTTCTATAAATATATATATATATATATATATATATACACAATATAAACTAAAGGAGCTTTGATTAACTCCTTAATAAACAAAAAGCATTCTGCCTAAAAAAAGCAAAGAGTTAAAAACAAACACAAATGCAAAAGTGCTCAAACTGAAACACAATTTTTGTTCAAAAATAGTTACCTCCCCTTTCAAGGGCCCCTGTCACCAGAAAAATACATTTGCCATCTGGATGAGCATGGCAGTTATTCCTCTTCAGTATTTGTAAAAACTTGTGGTCGTTCTGGGGTATGAATCTATGTTGGTTAAATTTACTGTATGTAACTTAGAAAGCCACTGACAAGCACAAAGCAGTACAAATTTGGGATTTAACTTTATAAATAACATTTTTGCAAGTAGGAATAAGTAGGAACATTTACTATTCCAATCCAAATGGGATCATTTCTTTTTCTGGTAGTACTCCTCATTTATTTATTACTTACTGTGGATTTTCATCTAGATTAGGCAGCCTAAACCAGAGAATGTGGAAATTTTGCATCCTCAAATCTAAACATTTTATTTTGTTTCCTAAGGTTTGCAAAACTCAAGAGCTCATCAACCCAGGAATTGCAGATGTAGTTCTCAGACAAGACCGAAAGATCTTGGGCACAGCTGGCTGGGACCATCGAATCAGAGTGTTTGGGTGGAAGAAGATGAAACCATTAGCAGTATTGAAGTATCACTCAGCAACTGTTAACTGTGTGTCATTTTCAGACCACATCACTCCAGAAGATCGACTGCTTGCAGCTGGCTCAAAAGACCAGCGTATAAGTATATGGTCAATATACCAGAACACCTAACCTGTTGCTTGTTTTAAGCATATCTTGTGTTTGAGATCTTTCAGTACATGATCATTTTTTTTTTATTCATTATCTTCTAAATTGATAGCCTGCAAAAACACAAAGAAACAACAAAGTGTGCTATGGAATACTTTTCTTCACTTTATTGTAGCATTACTTGAACAGTATTGGTATTAGGAACTTGGCAAATAAGGGAAAGAAAAATTGAGTTTTTTGCTGAAAAAAATTGACGTCTTTTGAACTGTTATAGGGAATTCAGAATTTATTAAGCCTATACGAGAAACATCTTAGATCATTCAATATTATATTATTGGTATTGTATACCTTATGAAAAAAAATCTGGGAAATGAATGTTTTATTATGTCACTTAGACCTCTGAGTAAGCTGTGGAGGAGATGAAAGACATACCTATATTTTATAGGTTGAAAGGAGGTTTCTGTGCGCTTGCTGTGGAGACACACAGTCAAATGAGAGCTAGGACATGGAGGGCAGACTGCCGAGGTACAAACTGAGATATCCCCTGTCTGTACCTCATCTAATACTTTGGGCAAAATTTAGTTTATCCTGTGTAGATCTCGGCTGTTTGATCAGTAAAAATCGATTGATGTTTTTTGATTGACTTTTACCAATTGAAACTTTTTGATCGAGTTTTGTGATGGAAAGGTAGCCATACTACTAATGTAAAGCATGGCTACTAATGTAAAGCATGGCTACTAATGTAAAGCATGGCTACTAATGTAAAGCTTACTACAAATGTAAAAGTGTGGCTACCTTTCCATCAAAAAATCCGATAGAAAAACTCAATCAAAGTTTCAATCGGTAAAAATCGATCAATTTTTACCAATCAAACAGCTAAGATCTAAATCGGCCTTTTTGAATTTAATAAATTTCATCCATTGTGTAATAATAATCATCATTTGATGAATTAAAGTGTGAAGAAGAATTAGTTAAAGATTATAATGTTAAAAGAGCATTTCAGTAAAGAAATAGTGAAAGCACTGTGACTTAACCTGGTGCCCCATATTTACATTTAAAATAAAGAATTTTGAAAATGTTATTTTGGAACTATAATAAAGATTTACTAAATATAGAAAATATGTATTCCTGTATGTCCAGTTTGAAGGCTATGTATTATTTGTGGCTAGGGGTCAAGGGACTAATGAGATCAGTTTTGAAAGAGTGTAATCATCTTCCAAATATTCCTTTTACTGCCATCATTGAGTCAACTTCAGTTTTCATCCTTATCTGATAAGTTCACTTCTATAATAAAAAATGTAGAGATTATTTAAAAATTATTTCAAGTGATCATGTTTGATCAACAAATAGATGAGATTGGAACACAATTTGAGAGATTTTGTCACTTTTCTGGAGGAGGCTGCAAGTTATTAGGGTATCAAATCTCTGATATAATTTTCACTTAAATGCATGGTTGCTTCCAGGCGCATTAAACAATTTTCATAATCATTTATTATATGACTTTATTATATGACTGACGATAGCAAAATCAGGATGTACATGCCTTTTAAAAAACTAAAATGAATCATCAAAGAGGATTTAGTTGTCAAATCAGATTTGATCAAATGTTTTACTTTAGCTTAATTTAATAATTTTAAAGGAACACTTTAGTCACCAACAGTTATTTTCCTGTCTATTTGGCACTGTTTAATAAAAGTTAAACACTTTTTTGAAGAATAAATTATTTATGTATTTCCGTCCTTCCATCATTTAGTATTGATGCTCCTTCCTTCTCTCAGCTACTTCCTCTTCAGCAATTCAGTTTGGAGTCTTAAGTTAAAGTGCACCTGTCACCTCAAAACGAATACTAATTTAGGTTGTACTAATGAAATAAACATTTTTGTAAATATATATGTATTTGTAAAAATGTACCTTTATACAGCATTTCTCTCTGTCATCTTCCCTATCAGCCTGCCTTTTCTTTCCAGAGTCGGGTTAGGTGGGGCTAAATAATAATTGATGTTATAGCTCCTCCAATCAGATTCCTTAAATCAGAATCTAGCAGGGATCTAATTGGAAGAGCTATAACGTCAATGATCATTTAGCCCCACCTAACCCGACTCAGGAAAGAAAAGTGCGGCTGACAGGGAAGATGACAGGGAGAAATGCTGTATAAAGGTACTTTTTTCTAAAATACGGTACATATATATTTACAAAAATCTTTAATACTACAGTAATTTAGGTTCTACTAATGAAATAGAGTTTTGAGGTGACAGGTGCACTTTAAAGAATTGACTGACAGGCTGGATAATTCCAAATAACCAATCAGAAATGTTAAGCTGTCATCCACCTTCTACTTCATTTTTTTTATTCTTAAAGGTGTAGTTAACCCAGCACAAACAATTGTTAATGAAAGGGTTGAAACATTCACTTTCTTTTTATATGGATTTGGTCTCTCTCTCTGCCCTGTATCAGTGCGCTATTGCTACTGACAGCATACACCATTAACTGTAACTATTGTAACTGCAAATGGTACTTCATTAACTATTAATTCTGACCTTCCCGAGGCACCATTATGTCAGTGGTGAAAGAATGCTGCATCCATCCGACTAGGAAGAAATATACACAAGAGTTGTGTACTGCTTCACAGGATGCGCAATTAATTGATTTGCTCACATAAAAGACTTAGTATATTAGTAAAAAAAATTGTATTATGCATTTACAATACACATTACTTTTTATTATTCGGGCTAGACTGTTTCTTTGACAGTGAAGCAGCATTCAGTGTTATCTATGCATTTCATTAAAATGAGTGGTTATTTTGTCAGTCAATAAAAAAATCACATTTTTAAAGTAGCTCTCCACATCAAGGCCTTACCTTTTATGAGTGAAATAGGAAAAACATGACAATATGTTGTCACACTTTGAGGCGTGGCATCTGAGCAGATCATTAAATCTGCAGGAAACCTTTTAAGTTCTGAAATTGTTGAATTTGATCAATGGTGTACTCATTTTAGAAAACCTTTTATTTAAGCAAAGTAGCCCAATTTCTTTGTTTTACAGATAATGACATCTCTTTCTATGTTGCTGTTTAGTATGTTTATAGTAATTATGTTAGAGAGGTGTACTTGCTTTATACTGTAAGTTGGTAAAACTTCAACTTGATATAAATATGTCTAAACAAGATGAAACTGTGAGGAATACTTACCGGCTTCCAATCCAGCGCCAGGTACGCTCAGAAGCAGAAGCGTGCCTGTCTCTCTGCCTATATAAGGCAGACACGCTCCAGCCATGACGCTGGAGTATAAAATAGTTTTCCTGATATTTTTGGGCTTGTATAGTGTTGCTATTTGCTTTAAACTTGTTCTCAGTTATTGCCTTTGCTACAGTTTATTTCTTGCTCTGAGGCTTGTCCTGTACCAAGGTCCTGTCCAGTATCTGAGTCCAGTACCCAAGTCTGGGTCCAGTGTCCATAGTCCAGCTACCTGTGTCCAGCACCATAGTCCAGAGTCTGAGTCCGCAGTCTTTGTCCTGTGACATACCACCACTGAACAGCTGGCTTAGGGGCCGCGATCTGGGTACTCTCGGCAGCTGAGTCCAGTACCCCCTTGTGGGGGTTAAAGTTGAAGATCGGAGAGTACCTTAGACTCCACGCCCTAAGACAGCTAGCACCAAGTTCAGTGTGGTATACGCCAGCAACCTCCTTCTCCTTTACAACTTGGCACCGAGCAATTACAGAAACCAAATACAGTATGAATCATTTGATCCCTTCTTTTTCATTTTGAGGATTAATATAGTAAATGACTATTTTTTGAGGACAAAAAAAAAAGATGATAATTAGAGATTCATAAACTCAAAATACACTCACCGGCCACTTTATTAGGTACACCATGCTAGTAACGGGTTGGACCC
>WMED01013629.1:0-14336 GCA_019650415.1 Pipa parva | reverse complement strand
AACTTTTACAGGCTTGCTAAACACAGGCAAACTGCCTCAGAGCTTTTAAAAAAGCTATGGGGAGACAGCTAATTGGTGCTAAGTGAAGCAGTATCAGTCTCAGACTCTCAGTCAAACTGAAAACCGAATGATGCTAATCAGCCAGTGAGCCAAATATATAAAAAACGGTCATGTGATTTCTGCAGCCAATGAGATCCATACACAGCCCAGTGGTGACCTTGTTCACCCACGCCCCTCACCCCCTTTGTGCTCTGCCCTGATTTGCTGGCTGCTAAAAATGCAGGAAGCACAGAAAAGGGCGCCTGATTAATATGCATAGGTCAGACTCATAACGATTAGCGAGTGATGCCGATTATCATTACAAATTTTATACAATCATCGGCTCATCGATAACACCCGATAATTGTAATAATCGTACCGATTTCAACTTTGCTCAATATCATTGCTCATCACTAGTCTTACCTTAAAGTGAGCTAAATCTGAAAGTGACATAAAGGTAAAGTTACATTTCCAACAGTTATTTGGTCATCTCATTACAACTGATAGATAAATGTTTGTTGCATTATACAGTATATTCCTTATTAGTTTTCAGTGGTTTTGAATGTATAGCTACTTTCTTACAGAAGCCCCTCCTCTTTCACCTACTTCATTTTTAGCTGATCTATTTTGAATATTAAAGTCCAGTGACTTGATTCACTAACTTGAAATTTTTAAACAATCAGAAATTAGCAGATGGTCAAAAAGGTGTGTGAGATTGTAAACCTGAAAGTTTTTGAATTCTCAATTCTGTTATTACGCATTGTGGCATATGTTTCCAAAAAGAATTGCTGAAGAGAAAGTAAGAAAGAAACAGAAGGACCTTCTTTAATAAATTGTCTGTAAAAACATGATATTAGTAAATAAATTATGCAGCCAATAACATTTATTTTACATTTTGTTTAGAGACAAAATGAGGTAGGATAAAAAAACTTTATAGGGCCTGAGGATGAGAATGAAGAGCAAAGAAAATCATTGAATGAGTTGGCTCCTGATCTCTTGCTTCCTGGAACCCCAGCACTCCATTCTGACACTGTGTGGCTCCTTCACAGGAGTAATTTATATTACTTAGGGACTGGGGAAAAATAGGCTAGACTAAAATGTCAGGTTACAACTGTCAAATCTCACTTTTAAACCATATAAACAAAGTATCAATGTACCCTGTATTTGGCAGACTAATTAATAATCTATTCATTTAAACTAGAAAGGTGAAAACTCTACTTGCAGCTTTGGGATTTCATGTAACGTATGTATCATTCAACAACTTAAGCTACCTCCTCTTCCTCCTACTAATGAGGTTGGATGCATAATGTGGACACCATTGGTCTATACACAGCCTAGCAGTGCATATATCTAAGTTAATATTCAGGACTGCAACCAGGGTATTTTATATTACTTTTGTATAAACAGCATACCATATAGATTAAAACACAGGGTTATCTGAAGTATAGAATGTCATCACAAGATAAAATATGCTGCCTGGATGATATCTACATCCTCCTCTTAGCAGTCATGCAACATGCATTTAAATTAATTTTGGATCAGCTTTGCAGCATATGGAGTCTATATTTGTATGGCTTAAAAAGGGGAGCTGGCAACCCTAACCTAGATAACTTAAATAAGCTAAACTTTGGATCTTGCAGGATAACAAAGATTTATACCTCTCTCAAGTGTTCTGTTTAAAAGGTAGATCCTCTTAGTTGATTTCAAATGTTTTTTATTACAAAACAATGAGTTACAACTGTATCATCTTACGACTGGTAAAGTCTTAAAGGGGAATTATAGAAAAATTACATCTTTACATATGCAGTACTATACCTTAGGGAGAAGTGTTTCTCCCCAGTAGTTGTTTCATGTGACGCAGAATGATTGAGTAGGCAGCACTGATAAACTCCGGCACCAAGAAATGTGTGTGTGATACTGTATGTACTGGCCAGTTTTCCATGACAAGATACCCTCTCCTGGGCATTTTTTCCCTACTTACTACTTAGCACATGCGCACAAATCAGCTTTCCATCTGTAATCTCCTGCATTCCAACTTAATTTATGTGTCCAAAAGGTCAGCACACTGCTTAACCAATAGCAGTCAGGCAGCTTTTTCTTCTCATGTTGCCTAACTTGCAGAACAAAGGAGAGAGGGGGGAAAATGTCAGCTCTGAGGAAAACTAATTAAGAGAAGCAAACGGCAAGTATTATTTCCTCCCTTAAAGCTTTTTTTAACTATTTGTGTCAGCAAATGGTTTGGTATAAAGGAGTTTTATATGTATGTGTGCAGTTATATCAGCACAAGAGTGCCCCTTTAATCTATCTGCAGCTTATGATTCTACCTCATTATTAGAAATGTAAAAACCGCCCAGATCATCCCTTAAACCAGTAATAATTAAAAATATTGTATAGCAGAAATGTGTTAACATACTTGACAGCATTAACTTTATTGACTTTTGAAATATACAGTAACTAATGCTGGTGTGAAGAGGCTTTTGTGCACTGTATATTTCATACGTTTAGTGAGAGAGGAGTGTAGCATATCTTCATGAGACTTTCCCTTTAAAGTAGTGTTTTCTAAATTAAAATGAGCACTTTATATTTTCATCTTCAATTTTAAAGTAAGTGCTTTCATGTAAGCTGAACAACTAAAGTGTAATTATTTGCCAGATTTGCTATAGTTTTTTTAAATAATGCAACTCTTTGGTTTCTTGTAATTTCTTTGGGTATTATGTTTAGTAATGCTACATGTATTTCCGGGAGTGTTCTTTGTTTAGCCACTTGTGAGATAAGCAGAAATACTTGATCCCAGAGAGGTTTTATTGATTTATAGGTCCACCAGATATGTATGTAATCCGCTTAATTTTCTTGGCATCGCCAACAAATTGCATTTGGGAGCTTATATATTTTTTTGTAATTTGTCTGGTGTATAGTGCCATGTATATAATATTTTTCTTGAGATTTCATAATGAGTGGAATTATGTGATATTAATTTTGAGGAGATGTTTATTTCTTTTATAGCTGTTTGATGTTGCATTTCTCTACCCAGTATGATTTTAGTTTTGGGGTTAAGTAAGAGCTGTCCATGTCTAGAGCTTTATAGGTTGTTGAGATTCCCCCTTTCTGATAATTATATGGATAATATCAAAACTAAACATACCCCGTAATTGGAAAACAACGCAAATACCACCTATATATCAAATAAAACAAGAAATAAACCAAACCAAGAAATTGGAAATTATTATAGCAAAAACAACAGGAGATTCAAAGAAAATTAAGATAAAAGATAAAAAAACTCATACGGGAACAATGTGAGATCTCACAGGACAAACTCGGAAAGATCGCCTTTAATAAATTTCGCCCAAAGGCTCATGTGCAGACTGCCTGTGGTATTCAGCTTTGAGTAAATATGTATCTATGTACATGTCTGTCATAAGAATGAAGTATATGCTGTAATATGTAACATCTATGCAAGGCCGACCAATTCATGTTTATGTGTTAATAAATGTGTGTGTTCAAAAGCAAGAACCACTGGTGCCCTGTATTTTAGCTGATTTTCTAAAGGTACCACTCCAACATGTAAGTGAAGTCTGCCCCCTGTGGTGTGCTAGCCTGGGTATGGGAGATGTTGCTATAAATGGGTTTAGTACATACCCTAACTATAGCGTTACACATGGTTTATAAGAAATTAGCTAAGCTGTTTATGACCTGCTGCTGTTGCTTTTAGATTTACTAGTAATAGGAAATATAAAGACTAGCAACCTGGTAAGGTAATTCACCAGAGATAACCTTTATATTAGCTCTCTAATAACATAAGGGATATTTCAAAATATGACAAATCAACAGGGAGAAGAGGGACTGTACTACAAATTGTTATATTAGTGTGATGTATATTATATACTGTATATTAGCTTTAACAACCTGCAAAGTATATAACCATAGTCTTTAAACCATGCAGTTTTTTAAAGGAACAGTTTAGTCCCAAAAGTTATTTGGCACTGTAAATACTTAATGGAGAATACAGAATTTACTAGTTTCTATCCTGTTCAGTTTGAAGTTTTTTTATTACTGAAACATTCTCTCTCTTTCCTACTTCCTTTTCAGCATTGCAGTTTGGAATCTGAACAAGTAATTGGCTGAAACAAACAAACAAAAAAAATAGACTCATGCAGGTGTGTAAGCTCCGCCCACCTGCTTACTTCTTTTCTTTTTTTTTAACCTTTTTAGCTCAGTGGCCCCCAACCATTTCTGGATCAGGGACTAGTTTTTTATTTTCTGGTTCCCTATCTAGCAAAGGCTTGACGGACTGGTGGTAGGGTGGGCAGGCTGATGATGGTGATGATGACACAATTCCTGTGCGCGCATCACCAACAAGTGGCCCAGTTCCAAGGGTCTTGTGGACTGGCAATGGTCTGCGGCCTGACATTTGGGGACCCCTGTTTTAGCGCATTCATTTGAACACATACCTTTACTAACACACGGTGTGAGTAACATTTCACTCTACACTCAGGTGCAGGCCCTTGTTGTCTTGGATGAGACTCTGATATTTTGCAGTTTTGCACAACACATGATTTCATACCAGCTTCTTTTAACCAACCTCAGAATCTTATAGGTAGGGTAGACTTACCACATAGGCACACAGAAGCAAAGGGGGGAAATGTGCCAAGTGGCTTTATCGCAATGGTAAAAAAGAAGCTAAAATTAACATTTCTTAATCATTAAAAGTGTGGCTTATGATAACAGACTTTTCTGTAAAAAAAGTTAGCAATTTGCATCCATTTTTTGCACCAATGCCTGTTGTGTATAAAAAATGCTAGTAAAAGGCTAGCAATTTTTGTTTGTGTCTTTTTTTTTTTTAAACTTATGTCTGGTTTGTGTAAAAAATGTTAGCAATTTCCATGATGTTAAAGGGTTAATGTAAGAGGAAAAGACACACATATTAATTGGCAACATTTTACACAAAATGGTCATTAGTGTAAAAAAAGCATGCAAAATGGGAATTGCTAACATTTTACTTCCTACAAATGGCCTTCAAAGCGTTGTAAAATTCATACATCGGCTTCATACATTAGGTGCAACTAGTCTTAAACACTGATTTTTACAAAAATAACAAAATGAGTGTAGCTAGGGTAAAAATGGATGCAAAGTGAATAATAAATTGCTAATAAAGGGATGGAGAGTACTTTGCATCCATTTTTTTACATGAATGCCCCCTGATAAATTTCCCCGGGTGAAATTGAATAAACTCAGAAAAAACAATTTCGCCTTTCTGAGTTTATTCCCACGAGATTATTGTGAGATTTTTTTGATTGATGGAAAGTTAGCCACACTTTACATCAGTAGTATTAGCTACCTTTCCATTCTCACAATATTTACCCCGAGAAACTACTGAGATCTCATGGGAATAAACTCTGGAAAGACAAAATTGGCCTTTTTTCGAGTCTATTACATTTCGCCATTTATGTGAGTGTGTTATTGAAATGCTGGACAGTTCTTGCCCTAAACATTTTCAAATTATAAAAACGCATTTAACTGGGGAAGCTTTAGTAGAGTAAAATATGTTGAAAGTAATTTTTGAAACCAAGGTGTCCAGTGAATTTGTTATGTTGGACATTACTGAGCACTTTGGCCAACCAAAACTGAAATGTTTTTCAATGCAGAGTGTGTAGCTGAAATGACTTAACCCACAAATATGAAGTGATGTCTACAAATTTTTAGCCACATACTACATAATTAATTGGCTTCACCACTTTCATGAAACAGGCAATGAATTTACAAGCTAAATATCTAAGAAAAAAATAATGGTTAAAATCAATTACCTTCAAAGTGATCATTCTTTTAAAATACAGTTGAAGACTTGTAGTTTTGTTTAAGATGCATTTGAATTTGCTGCCATGTTATTAACAGGATAAGTACACATTATCATTTGCAACTTCAAAACACCATATACAGTACAGGAATTTAATAGTTTTCATGTGGTGATAATTTGCTGTGTAAAGGTGGCATCTAAAAGTGGTCATTCTATTACACAGCTGTCAGCAATATGAGCCTCACAATTATGGGCTACAACACAATATTTTCAATTTAAAAATACTCTGCTTGTAAAAAAAAAAAAAAAAAGCAAGAGTCATCTCATTAGCTTTTAATACAACATAAAACCTAAAATACTTGTGAGGGGCTCACTTGATTGTAAGGCAAAAATACTTTAAGCAAAACAATAAATGAAAGCAGATCTGGAATGCTCTAAATTTATGTAAAACTTTGGGAAGAAATGTCCTTAAGAAGATCCATGTGCTAGATATAAATAGTAAATTATTATGCATAAAATATTATAGATATGAAATATCCTGGATTTTTACATTTTGGCATGTTTGTTGGTTCCTTACTGTGGCCTCAGTTTAACATTTACTGAAAACAATAATGATGTGAACAGGGAGGTGGGGAACACTACACCCATATGTACCTTCCAATTTATAGAATTTATTTTGTAGCCCATCATCCATGTGCCAGGAGGAACATTATCTGCCTTCTAAGTATAGAATTTCTTTGGTAGCTCACCATCCCAGTGCTGGAGAGATCATTATCTCCCTGCTCATTTATAGAATTTCTTTGGTAGCTCACCACCCCAGTGCTGGAGAGATCATTACCTCCCTGCTCATTTATAGAATTTCTTTGGTAGTTCACCATCCCAGTGCTGGAGAGATCATTACCTCCCTGCTCATTTATATAATTTCTTTGGTAGCTCACCACCCCAGTTCTGGAGAGATCATTACCTCCCTGCTCATTTATAGAATTTCTTTGGTAGCTCACCACCCCAGTGCTGGAGAGATCATTACCTCCCTGCTCATTTATAGAATTTCTATGGTAGCTCACCACCCCAGTGCTGGAGAGATCATTACTTCCCTGCTCATTTATAGAATTTCTTTGGTAGCTCACCACCCCAGTGCTGGAGAGATCATTACCTCCCTGCTCATTTATAGAATTTCTTTGGTATTTCACCATCCCAGTGCTGGAGAGAGCATAACCTGTTTTCAATTTCAAAGAATTACTTTTGTAGCTCACTAGAGAGAGCAACAGCTGATCTAGCAAATTAATATCTCATAACATTAGACATAACTTCATTCAGTTTTTGTTCTAGGAATACTACTATGGATTTGTGTAAATCATATATAAACAAGATTCTGTAGAGATATGGTAGAAGGTAGTATATTGTTATGTTCAGTTGAAATCATTTTTGCTGAAGACTGGTCCTTGCTCATGCTTCATGATTCGTCCCATAAGATACAGATTTTCAAACCTGCTCATAGGCCTCACCAGCATCGCCTATTTTGTGGAAATCTGCACAGCAGCAGAGGTAGGTGTTTTTGAATTTGTCTTTACCATCAAAATTCATCTATACTGCTGTGTGAACAGCCACAAAACATCAACCAATGATGTGGCCTGAGGATGGGTTTAAGCGCCATTGCCCTAGGAATCATACAATACAGTGAAATTACTATATCATGCGAGATATGGTGCAAATCTAAAATATGTGCATTGGTATTTTTATAGCTGTATTTTTCACATGTTTAATATATGCTGCTGTTGAGCAAATGTGCAGTTACTTAATAATATATACTTCATATACCCAAACTGTCATTGTTGATGCTCAATCTGAATATTACTTGGTGTTGCCTACCTGTCCACCTTTTAGTAAGTGATGGGCTATCTTGATTATAAAGAACATGTTTATACAACATAGCTGACTGTGCTCAGGACTTCTAAACTGATAGAGGGCACATATAAATAAAGATGTTACATGTGTAGCCAAAAATGTTTCCATGTATTTTTACTAATTTTTACTATTTTTCCTTTGTTTTGACTTTTTGCTTTTTAAAAGACAGTACTTGCAACAGCACCATTACTGGAAATAAAAGTCAATTTTACTTTTAGTTACAGTTTAGTTACTGGAAAATGTTGATTTTTGCCCTAGAAAGAAAAATATACATAGATATTTATAATCTTCCTTGTTTCCATTGTTGTTCATTTAAGTGATCCTCTGGTTGCTAGGCTAATAAACCTAGTATCCTGCTACTACTTTAGGTACAGAGTTTGAACAAACAAATAACCAATACAAAATATAATTCCAAATGAAAAAAGTTAAGCTTTAGGTCAATTTGATTAATTGTGGGTTAGTAATCCTTGGCAATCAAAAACATTAATCAAAACAAACAAAAAAAAATCTATCTCCATAAGAAATCCTATAGCTACTACAGCTGCATGATAATTATTAGGATATAAAAAGTAAGAAGCAAATAAAATATTATTTTCATGAAGCCTACCACCAACACGACTGAGACCACAATCCCTCTGTACCATAATTCATAGTTCAAGTTATTCTTACACTACAGCTTTCCAACTGGGAGTTTAAGTTCCTCCCTCTTTAAAAAGCAGATCCACTGAACTGCATAATTGCTGTATATAACTGGGCTGGTGTGAATGTGATTTCAGTCACAGTCAGTCAGATGCAATTTTTAGAGAAGAATAAAGCAGAAAATTAAGTAAAGCACACTGGAGTTGTTGCATTAAAATCACACTTGTAACTGATTCCCATGCAACTCTATGGAGATGAGAAAAAGATTAAAGATGCATCAAAGTTGAGGTTTTGTGGGACATATACCCAGACATATGCTTGGATATGGATAACAAAATGTGGACATATCAATACAAAACATTTTAACTGAGCTGAGTTAAATAAATTTGTATTATGGGTCCTCAAGATAATGGGGACTAAATTTATATTTACGTGGAGTGTATTTTTTGAATTTCAATATAATAGACAAATAACATTGTTTTGCATTAAGAACATCCCTATTAAATGCATAAATAATGCAGAGTGTTCCAAATAGTGTGGGAACCTATCAAAATGCTGATTTGAACTGCTTCTTCTGGGACATGAATCTGGTACATGTTTAATGCTGAAAATCTGTCAGTAAACATACCTGACCTCTAAGATATTGAAATATAGTAAGGTGGATCTAGTGAATCAATATTATACTGATACTAGACTTTATAGATATCTGACTAGTAGTACCCTTTCTTCTTGTTTTAGAAGCCTAAGGTGACAAAATATATTTTTTTTACTGTTAGTGCATTGTGGGAAATGTCTCATCCTAAGTTATCTAAGCTCTATACATAACTGAATACTGGAAGTAGTATAGTAGTCTTATATTGGGATCTGTAGTTTTGATAGTCGTGACTTAGAATTTGATATTTTTAAAATGAATTTGATAGAAGTAGCACTGCAAATGACACAAAAGAATGGATCAACATTTTTGAGAGTATAAGTTCCAAACTGAGTTAAAGTAAACAAATGCATTTGCAATTCATATTTGAAACACCTGGCGCCCAGTAATATCCTCTGAGATGGCATATAAATAAATGTCATTGTATTCATAAGTTTGTGTCATATGATTTTCTTCTAATGTGACAAGTGGCTGTTCCCGAGTGAGATGATGAAATGCTACCTATGTTTAATCACCTTTCAAGGGTGAGTGCTAGAATTACTAATCGTTTGTATTGGTTTTGGTGTAGGTTATTTTATGAAAAATAGAAGAGGCATGTTGTTCCATGTTGGTTTTGTTTTTGGTTTGGTAGTAAGGGCCACTGGTAAAAAATTAATGGGCAAAAATTATGCTGACTGTTTTTTTTTCTCATGATCAATGCATTCTACAGAATTAAGTTTAGTGAAATTCTCTATTGTCCTTAGAAGACATAGAGGCCAGACTATTTGTGCAATTTTTAAATGAAAAATAAACAAAATATTGTCATTGTACTTGCGGGAGGAACATGGCTCATATACAGTATGTCCTGTTGGTAGACAGTGGGATGCGACTGACACTTTCTTTTCTTGTCACTTCGAGATGCCAAGGTGGCAGGAGTTTCATGGGGTTGATTTACTAAAGAGAGAATTTGACTGTCAAAGGGAATTATCATCACTTCAGGTGGTTACGACCTAATTCTTTACTCCTTATTGACTAAACAGCAGATTCCCATAATAAAGCCGCAACAGTGTTCCCATAGTAAAGTCGCGACCGTGTCAGTTGCAGTCTGTTGTGTAGTGTGCAACTGTCATTAGCTGATGAATTTGCCAAATCACAGAGTTTGCTGAATTTCCAAATATGGGGAAGTAGCGAATTCACATCTTTATGTGACAATTTGGGGGGTTATTCAGGAAGCTCCGAAGTGAGGCGCGTAGTGTTCGCCTCACTTCGGAACAAGTGAAATGCGCATGCTGATGTCCTGCACGCGGACATCAGCATGCGCATGTCACTTGTTCCGAAATGAGGCGAACACTACACGGCTCATTTCGGAGCTTCCTGAATAACCCCCTTGGACTTTAGTCAATAACCCCTCAAAATGAAGTTTTTAGGGAGTTAGTTCAATTTCTTAAGAACTGATAACAATAAAAGGAAAAATGCAGTGCAAACTTTTAGGTTAGTGAACAAATAACGTCTGTTTCTTTTGCCTGCGTACATATATTCCTGTTGTCCTAAAACCTTATTAGTTCAAAAAGAAACACCTATTATGTGAGGTTTACAATCAATCTAAAATAAGGCTTAACGGTAGCTATTCAGCATAGGGAGGATAAAGGCAAGTGTGTTTGGCTCTTGTACAACAATAAACCACTGTTGCTGTCACTCTATAAAATTTGATTTAAGAAGACAAACCTTTTTCCCAGCTACCAGCTTTTCTGTCTATAGACCATTCATTTACTTGGACAAATCAGTTTCCATTGATATTGCTAGGTTTTTCATTATGGGTTAAAAAAGATTTTATTCTTTCTTAATTTATCTGCTTTGGTTAGCTGACACTTGAGACACGTAATATTTCCAAAGTATTCTCATTGAGGAGAATAGGAAATTGCAAAGGATAACATGTATACCATTCTGTAAAGCTAATAGTTATAGTTTGTAGGACCTTTCAAATTGGAACTTACCGGGTTTGTTACCTTCATCAGCTGAGATTTTACAAGCCTAAAAAGATGGTGGATACACAACCTCAGCATAGAGTAACTACTAAATGTAACTATACTTTAAAAGATTTGACCAGACTTTTCCAAGAATAAAAACAGACTTTAATTAAAAAACTAGCATAAATTTCTGTAACAGTTGTATTAACTAGTAATCTTTTAAATGCCTGTGAATGCTGACTTATAGAAACTCAAATGTATGTGGCAGGTCTGCTGATAGTATTTTAAGGATAACTTGGGGTTTGAAGGACAACACAGTGGGTTTGGTGCTGGCCTTACCCAAGGAAAAGTCTAAGGGACCCCTGGTCTTCACCCTTAACCCCTGCAAGGGGGTATGGCCTTTGCTGCAAGGGGATCCCCAGGTCACGACCTATGTGAGAACCACCCACTGGAGGTGTTGAGATGGTAAAAGAAGAGTAGGAAGGAACTATCGAGAGCAGGATCACCAAAAACCAGGAACAAAAGGAATAAGAGACCAAACCGGAGACAAGCAGACTTTAGCAGAGAACATTCCAGGGAGAACAGATACCAACAGGTAAAACAGGAATCACACAGAGAAGCAGGAATGCAGCAGGATCAGGAATCAGGATACAGGATAAAAGACTTATAATCAGGCAATGAGACTGCCAGCCTGTATAGTATATATATCCAGAGCCTAGTGGGGATTGGCTGGCAAACAGCTTCCAGATTGGATGGACCTGCGGATGGGACATCCAGAGTTCAAATTCCAGGACCAGAACAACCACTGTGTTACAACTATTGACTTTGACTTTAGTACATTCCCCTTACACTGTGACTAGTACAGTGTATGGACTTTATGAATGTCTCATCCACAATGAGATTCAGCACAGATTTTTCAACTGTTTTGGTGAATTCTTCCCACAAGGTTCATTTCATCCTTTAGGGGGTTATTGACTAAAGAGAGAATTTGACAGTCAAAATGAATTCTTATCACTTCAGGTGGCTATGCTCTGATTCTCTACTACTTATTGACTAAACAGCGGATTCCCATAGCAAATCTGCAACATTAGTAAAGTCACGACCGCAACAGTATTCCTATAATGAATTTGCCATCTGTTGGGTAGTGTGCAACTGTTGTTAGCTGGCAAATTCACACCTTTATGTAACAATTCAGACTTTAGTCAATAACCCCTTAAGTCTGCATGGACATTTCTTATATGAGGTTATGTTGCTACAGTTAGTGGCTTATGCCAAACAACATCTTAGTAGTAAAATAAATAGTGTGCATGCTACTAAAATAAATAGTGTGCATGCTACCAAAGACTCAAGTTTTAACCTTTTTGAAGCCATTTGCTCTTTGTTGTCTTGCATTCCAGAATCCAATATGTTTTCATTTGTTCTTGTGAACAGACTCCTACATAAAACACACATTGTAAACACAACTTAATTTTTTGGAGCATCAATTGAAAGTTTGTGGTAATTTTGTCATTTGGCCTAATTTTCTCATGCCTTCCGAAAACATGGAAGTAGATTATGTATAACAGAAGAAAATTGTAATCTGACATAGCAGAATATTTGCACTTTTTATAAGCTTTCAGCTAACTCTGAAGACCTGTTTTTAATTTGTTTACAATTCTGGAAGTTATTAAGTTTGTGTAGACAGTTTTTGCTTCTTTCTCCCATGATGTGTCACGCAGCAAGAAAGTATATATACTAAAAAAAATTAAATACTGGCATAAACAGATTCATTTAATTATTTTGTGCATTTATATAGCATTGATGTTACTGAGATTAACCATTTACTTCAGTCCCTGCCCCAGTGTATCTTACATTCTAGTATCCATGTACAGTCACACAAACAGTCAGACACAAACTAAAGCCAATTTAGTAAGCCTTCAATAAAGCTAGTATGTTTTTGGATTGTGGGAGGAAACTGCGGTATCCATAGGAAACCCACAAAAGTTCAGGGAAAACATACAGACTCTGTACAGATATCATCTAGTGTGGAATTGAACTCTAAACTCATTGTTCCAAGGCAGCAGTGCTAACTACTGAGCCCCCATATTGCCCATTTAGTTATTTAGACTCAAGACACACAGTGTATCAGATTTGTTTATATATCATAATTGCTAAAACAATCAAATACAAACCGACACACCATTAAAATTATTTTAAAGTCCACAATGGACATGTAGGGATCTGTTAGTTCCTGTGTCCTTTTGGACATTTAGTTGACATGCAAATAAGGAAACCATAAACCATTTCCCTCTACTGAAATATATTTCATGGATCCTATTTCTTGAAGCCTATATAACCAGGAAAGTATAACAATATAAGTATCACACTGAATAACCTGTTTAAGGCTAAAATAGATTCCTTTTCAACTGTATATTTCAAAGTAATTTCTATCTTTTGCTTTCTGGCGGCCACTCAAGTTTTGGTAAGAAAAGAATATATATTTAAAACCATTTCTACAGCTTTAGATGTTTTTATTGATGCAGACATTTCCATTTGATATACTTTTAAGGAGGATAGATTTGCTTTTAATTTTCATTCCAAGGAAGCCATCTGTGAAGTAGTGTTTGTAAAAGGCTTATCTTGTCGTTCACAATCCAACCTGATGAATAAAGTGTAACTTTCCAAAGCCAGATCTACAAAGCTTGTCTAATAGAAGGAATTAACCTTATTAAGGTTGGAATTTGTCAGCACTGCAAATGTTGTCATTCATATTCACATCATATTTTACTTGATTAACTTTATATTTTTCTTTCTCTGAGTCTGAAGGAAGTTATCTTATTAAAAATGTTTGGTTATTCAGCTTTTAGGTAAAGTTCTTAAAAACTACATACAATGAAAGAACCAATGGGACAAAATTTACTAAACTCGGAAAAGCTGTTTCGGATTTTCTGAGTTTAATCGTGAGAACACCCTGAAGTTTCTTGCTATTAGTATCTTGAGTTTTGCTTCGATCGATACTTGCCATGAGAAACTTTTTCTATTGAATTTATCCATGGAAAGGGAAGCCATACTGTATAGCTACCTTTCCATGGACATTTAAGGCACTTCACGCTATTTCCCCTCCCTACATTTCCTCGTATGCCCGTACATTCCTCAACATCAACTGTGCTCCTTCCAAAGCAACCAGCTTTGCATGCCGCACACCAGTATTGTCCTTTCTCATCTTAAACCCTTTTCTCTCTCTGCCCCCACATCTGGAATGCTATACCCCTTTATCTTCGCCAGGAACATTTCATAATTAAAACCGAACTGAAACCTGAAACCTTTTGGAGCACTAGCACTGATATTTATTACTAATTTATATATACAGGTAGTTCTCGACTTA
>WMED01013628.1:0-14336 GCA_019650415.1 Pipa parva | reverse complement strand
ATATCTGAATACATATAAAGAGAATTTATATATTCTCCCATGAAACTATTAAAAGCAACCCTTGTTCATTTAATCACTGACCTTTTATTCAAGTTGCAGTATGAAATACGTAAATACCAAAAACCGGGGAATAAAAGCGGTAATCAGTAAAAGAAAAAGTCGTAAAAATCCGTCTAATCCATAAACGAGGGCGCAAGCATGTGTTACAGGGAAATAAATCAGAAGGGGTTGCTTTGCTATATTTCCCATGGTTAATGGTTTGTTCATAATGTATTTCGTTGTTTAGATAATTGAGTGCCTCATTCTGTTTCAAAGACCCCGTGGAAAATTCCTAAATATGACTTAAGGGCTCACATCAGTCACATAAAACAGCACTGAGTGTGTACATTTCAAAGGGAAATAATGAACATAAAATAATCATAAGGCGGCAAGAACATAAAACATATTTTCTAAGCAGATTTGTATATATTTTTTTTTTTTTGGGTAAGTATGCATTACAGAATTCAGCCAAGCAGGGAATATTTGTCTGCGAAACAATCTGTCCAAGGTAGAAAAAAATGGTGATTTACCTGAGAAATATCCTATTTAGTCTGCCCTTATGGTGTACCACGGCTGTCGCGCTATTTGCATTAATAAGTGACAAGATTCAGTGAGCGATTGGCGCTACTCGCCAGAACTAAGAAATAGAGTAGTGGTGATAAAGTGAGTGTCTGTCGCCTTCCTGGCCCCTTTATAACTCAACGTCCGTGAGGATATTTATGCTATGCGCAGCGCTCAGCGATGTTTCACTTCCATGGCTCTAACTGAGCGGAATTACAGCGTTCGGGATCTAAAACTGGTGGATTAAAGGGCAACTAAAGGACAATAGTAACTTTATTCCCAAATGGCGGTCACAGACATCCTAACTGGGGAGCGCAAACATAATTCTGTCTTTTATAACAACAAGTATTGTTTCCTGGTCACAATGCACACGAACAGTGCAACTTCCCCTTAGCATGTGGGCTATGGGCTAATTGTACACCCACACTCTCATTACTCATATTCCTATCTGTATATATGCCATATGCTTCTGTCAAGATGGCACCTGGGAATTTGTCAGTATCACATGAGGAAAGCCTAATTCATCTGCAATGCATTCCCAGTAGTCCTTGGACTTCCCATGTTCCCTTGCACAGATCTTTGTGCAATAGGAGCACAGTTTCTTTCTGTACAGCATGAATTGATGTTCTTTGACACTCCTCTGTTCAATATTGCATTTTATCACATCACTCTTGTTCATTGGTGTTAAATATTGAGGGGCTTATTCAAGCCCCCATAAAAAGTCAAGTAAATGTCAGGATTCATGTCCATTCACCAATTCTCGATCTTTGCCTACTTATCAAACTATGCAATTGTGGTGAATTTGCAACCATCTTGGAAACTTTTGATGGTCCCGTTAACTTCTATTTAACTTGTAATAAAATACCGGGTAGTCCAAAGGAATGGAGACACCTGAATAAATGGAAAACGGTAGTTGGGAAACCCACCCCATTGGAGGCTTTAAAAATGGCTGCCGTGTTGGGCAAAGCTTCCACAGATTTGCCTGTTTCCCCTCAGCACAGGATAAATTTCCCAAACCACCATTTATTCAGATATCTCCATACCTCCGGACCACCCTGCACAATTCATAATAATACAACACATACTGTATTCATGAGTTGCAGCAGAAAGTCTATTTTATCAATCTAGCAAAGAGAAAAATAGCAGACAAAATAAATAAACAGGCACATCAATCCAAAATTGAAAATTCTGATTTTCTGCAGTTTGTGGAAGCTTTAAGCTACCAGGAAGATGAGAATGGACTTCATCGTCTCCCTAAACCGGTATTATTCAAACGAGCACGCCTTTTATTTTTAGATACAAATTGCTGCATGTGTTAAACATTCACGTGCATTCATTTGCTTTTAATAGTTAATCAGTACTCGAGAGCTGCATGATTAGACTTTGTGCAATGTGTGGGAATGGTACATGAGCTCAATCCAACCATAAACTTCATCTCTGTGTTGCCTCTCAATGCTTTTATATGCAGGACAAATTTGGTTGTTGGACTCAGTTGCAGAATGACCATATCATTGACCATTTTGTCACAATAGTAAAAATTCAGCCAATGTTTTCAGATCTGGAATTATGGTGGATGTGCATTGAGCCAATAGGATGCCTCTGAAAGCATAGATGCAGTCATCTGCATAATGTATTTCCCATCAGAGATCTGTTTGCAGTGTCAGGCTGAAGTGCGGTTGCCCACCCAGAAAGATATCAGGGTCCCACCGCTAAAGTATAGTTTAGTTACCCATCAGGAAACAAGAGATCAGGGTCCCAATAGGAAACAAGAAATTAGGAGTCCACTAGGAAATAAGAGGTCAGGGCCCACTATGAAACAAAAGATTAGGAGACCACCAGGAAACAAGAGATCAGGGGCCCACTAGGAAACAAGAGATCAGGAGCCCACCAGGAAACAAGAAATCAGGAGCCCACTAGGAAACAAGAAATCAGGAGCCCATTAGGAAACAAGAGATTAGGGGCCCACTAGGAAACAAGAGATCAGAGGCTCAGCAGGAAACAAGAAATTAGGAGTCCACTAGAAAATGAGAGATCAGGATCCCACTAGGAAATAAGAGATCAGGGGCCCACTAGGAAACAAGAGATCAGGGGCGCACAAGGAAACAGAACAATTCCTGCCCACATCTTATTAATATCACTGGATTAAAACATACAATGTGCTCATTCTGTGAACTGTTTAAATAAAAGTATTTAAGCAGCATTAAGAAACCTTGGACTTAGGGGCTTATTTATGAAAAATTGAACAGTTGAGGGTCTTCTCCTTTTTCTCCTATACAGTTTAACCTTACAATCCTGGAAGACATGATCCATGTATTTTATTCTATCCACCCAATCCCCCAACCCTTTATTCTCTAATACAACCTTCCTAAATCCACCCATAATCTCCCAGACTCTGCCCCCAGTGCAACCTCACTATGAGTTAATTTGTGTCATCAAGCCGCAAGTCCTGTACTTGGAAAATCTGTCATTCCCCTGATCCAATCTACCCGGTATAGTGATTTTTTTTTTTCTGGCTAAATTATTAATTACTGTAAAACCACAAACTCATAATGAGCATTGCTTTTCATTGTCATGCTCCCGTCTTTGACTGTTTTTGTTTTAAGTCTAACTTTAAGTTGGCAATTGAGATAAGGGATTCTGAACATTCCATGAGTAGGAGATACATCCTTTTCATCTCCTAAGCCAAATATGCCCCCATATTGTTTCCCTGTTTACTCCAGAACCACAGAGATCCCAGCCAAACACATAATCAGGAACATAGACGAGAGAAACCATCTAGTCGCTATCACAAACATCAGCCTAGCTAGCAGCTCCGCCCCACCATATGGCAAAGTCTACTTTGCATGTCCTGGAGGATTCGCGTGGCAGGGTCTCTAGAGAGAAGTAATATCACACAGGCAGTCTCATCAGCTTGTTTTGCTATTATTGCTGCTTTGAGCCAGACATCCATTTTTTCTTATCCCTTTTATGCTAAAAGCTGCTTCTCAATACCACACATTTCAGCTCTCCAGCTCACTTTCAAGCTGTTGTTTCCCCCTCCAACTTCCACCCTCCCCTTTAGCTTTTTTTAGATAGAAAAAAACTGTGAGTTTTCTGTGCTCCCCAAGCCTCAGCTCTACCAGCTGTTGGTCAAGCAAATATTCCTTTCTTTGTGCCTTCATTTTATCCTATTGCAGTGATATTTTCCTCTCCAATCATTGCCTTTGACAATATATCTTTGTGAACCCTCTCCATGGACATCCACATGACTCTCTCTTTCTTTATCTTTATTATTTCTTCTTAACCCAATACACAAGGAGTAGGAATGGGGTCGTCAAATTATAATCTCCTCAGTGTATACTTTGTTGAGCAAGGGGGGGGGGGGGGGGGGGGGGGGGGGGGGGGGGGGGGAGAGGGCGTCTTCAGACTCCAGAGCTGAGTTTACAAAAAGACAATTGGTTCTGTGATTGATTACTGGGTCTGACTCACTTGGCTTTGTAACCAAACACTTGACATTTGGCCAGGTTATTGAAGGTCACTAGACTTCATTTGTACAAATGAATTATGAATCAGCAGGAGTTAAGGTAACCACCAACAGCCACAAAAAAAAATAAAATAAATAAGAGACATTTAGTTCATCTCTTTTGGAGATATTCTAGCATAAATAATCCTTAACTGAAAAAAAAAACCCTGGAAATAATAAGTAGTTCAGATTTTAAAGCAGAACTCAAGTCCCAAAACCTCTTATTTTGTGTTATTTATTTGAAATGACACTTTTTTTTTTGCACTTAACATGTATTTTTAAAAAGTTGTCCATCATGCAAAATCTGCAATGCCCCCTGCTGGCACATTATCAGAGTGCAGGGAGTGTGTCGGAGGAGTACCTTTCCAATGAGAAAATGAAGGAAAATGTGAACGAATCTCTTCAATGAGTTAAACAGAGTAAGACAGAGAGTACTGGGGCAATATAAAAGAGCTTAGCTGATGTTATTTGGTTAGAAAGTAGCATTTATATCCTGCCAATGGGGGGCATCAGCTCACCGAGACTGGAATACCTTTAAAGTGTTCGCTGATGTCCTACACATGGTATTCCAGTCTCGGTGAGCTGATGCGAAGGATCGGGAGGTAAGTTCGCAGTTTGCTGAATTACCCCCAATGTCTTCAATTAAAGCAACACACTCATTTCTACGCACTGTTTAAAGATAAATATGTAGAGCCACAGCTTTCAAGAAATGTTAGACTTCATTCCTCAAGCCAGTCCTCATCTACCACACTCTTAAACTTATAATATAATTGTTATAATGGGGGCTTGGTGCAGCTAATCTGCATCCACACAATCCATTCTGCATGTCTTAAATAAATCATTTAATGTGCCCTATACATTGGTGGGTCCTTTCTTTTAAAAAAATTTCTAGTTAAAATTCATTAGCTAATTAGATTGCCTAAGAACATACCTTATTGGTAAACCATCACAGACTAAGGGGGAATTCAGCAAGCTCCGAAGTGAGGCGCGTAGTGTTCGCCTCACTTCGGAACAACTGAAATGCGCATGTTGATGTCCTGCACGCGGACATCAACATGCGCATTAAAGGGATTCCCCTCCCGGTGAGGAGACTCGAGTGCTTTGTAAATTATTATTATACATACTCCCCCGATGTTAGTTTCCCCAGTGTTGACAATGCACTTTATATACAATAAAAACCATGGCGATGGTTTAGTAATATCAGCCACAGACTGCAGACCAAAGGCGGAGAATGTTGCCTTGATATATGGGTCTTGTAGTTTTGTGATGTATCATTCCATTTTATTTATAAAGCTTCTTTCCATCAACCTTGCACACGCTGCACTCTGAACAGCGGCGGTGCATTTTCTGGGTTGTCATTCTGCCAGATGCAATAGACTAAGTGCTAGCGATGATAGATGGATTGTGGGGAAAATTATGATGCCAGACAGTTTTGCCACTTTGCTAGGAAGCAATGTCTATCTTCGATGTCCCCTGTCAGCAGATCACATAGTTGTGTGTTATTATTTAGTGAGCAGGAGGAACAAAACCTGCTGCTGGTGTTGACCTATCTCTTAGTTCCCAAAATAATTTATATCCCAAATAGTCTAATAATATGGGAAGAGAGGCATGCAATATGCTGATAATGATCTTTATTAAACCTTTCCCAGTCTTTTATCAGCCTTCCATTTTATTCTTAACTCTTTCTCTCTTACAATTACTCATTAAGGGTCTTTGCTATGTCTTTGTGCCTGTGTTAATGGTTGCTATGGTCAACATAGATGGAAATGATTAGTGTTTAATAGAGGATAATGTTTTGTAATTCATAAAAAAAACACTAGGCCACAGGCTGATATACAGTGTATATATATATACGTATATATATATATATATATATATATAGCGAGAGAGCATGTAAATTAATGGATTTTTTAAATATTCTTATAAATTATAGTAGGGGGAATATTATCTTCTATATAATGTAGATTAGGGAGTACATTATACTTTATAAAGGGTACATCAGGGGGTTCAATAACCTCTATATAAGATACAGTGGGTTACATTATCTTTTAAATAATGAATAGTACAGGATTAGTACAGTACAGATAGTACAGTACATTATATAAGGGACAGTATGGGATACATCATATTTTATACACGGTACAGTACAGGATATATTATCTTTTATGTAAGGTACAGTAGGGGTACATTGTTCTGTTCTGATGTCAGAAATAGATGTTTAGATGCTGGGATATGAGGTATATTATTGTGTACACTGAACATGTTGGGGGGTTATTCAATAAAGTCCAAATTGTTGCGTATAGGTGCGAAATAGCCAGAAAAAGACAGTCACAATAGGCTGCTCCTGTCGCAGTCGTGTCTTTATAATGAGAATATTGTCACAGTCATGACTTTATTATGGGAAAATTGTCGCAACTTTACAATGGGGAAATTGTTGCGGATTTGCTATGGGAATCCGCTGTTTGCGAATTCGGCAGTTGAATTCGCACCTTAGTGAATAACTCCCAACTTGTCTGGAGAAGACTTCATTAAACCTTTTTCTGGTACATATTATATCCCTCCCCATTCACATCTTTTGCCAAATTAATTGTGCGTCATAGCTACACACAAGATGTTTGCTACATCTAAATATGTGTGTAAGCTGAAATATTTCCTTCCTTGTTTGAGACAATCTTAATAAGGATACTGGGAGTTTTATAACGAACCTGAAGGACAAGTGTGTGTTCTTCCTTATTTTTAAAGTGTGCACCAAACACAGATAGAGAATACCCCCAACCTCTGAGATGCTCTTTATTACAAAGATCAATGAGCTTTATTCTCATTGACGTCCTTCAGTATTTCATTAAGGTGGAAGTCATCATCCAGTGCCATTCTAGAAGTCCCTTTGCTGCTCATATATATGGGATTCCCTAGAAATAGCGGTATTGAATACCCTTCCATTTAACTAGCACAAGTAAACTATGCCAAAAATAGAATAGAGGAGTCTGGAGTCTGTCAGTAGATCCATCATCTTGTGTCCTTTGTGAAGGAATGTCACAGAGAAATTATTGATAACCAATTATTTATACCCAAGTGCCAGAAGACGGAGATTTCCCCTTGATTGTGGCTTACCCTATCTACTGGAAGGTTGATGGAATCACTTGCAGAGTGCATTGTAAAATATGTTTTCTAACACAAATGAGAGTCATCTCTGGTCAAGTAACAGTCAAGGTATACTTTTGGGGTAAGAGTTGCTAGGGCAACCATGACCCAGACATTTAAACATGATGCAATTCACTTTGAGATTATAGCTAGACTTGGGTATAGATGTGCACATTATGGGAAAGGGGCAGCACAGTATATTGAAAAGAGAGGGTTGGCACTAGAGATTCATGAAAAAGATGTTTTTATTATAACAGATTTTATGCAGACAAATTACAAAATTACAAATAAAAAAATGTGAATGAAAGTGGATAATGGTTTCATTGTTATTATTATCATTATTATTGACTAAGATGCAGCATTTTCTAAACAATTTTTCATGTGGTGCCCCCACAATAGCAAATAGCATCACTAATTCTTATGAGGACTGCCCCTTACCTAATACCCTGTGAGGTCAAACTTTTACATTAATCGTGTTTTAACCCCCAGCACAGGAGGTATCCTCAAAACCACTTAGTGCTTCGCTCTGTCTCTCGCTGGGTACCTCTGCTAGGAAATCAGGTCTTTAAACTCTGCATCCTAAAGCCAAATAATGCTGAAATAACACATGATCCTCTCCTGAACTAACTTCCTGTTGGGCATAGGCAGACGGGGCTTTTATGACATCACTAATGCATTCAAATGGAAGAAGTCATTCACACCATCAACTGATAGGGCCAAGAAATCCCCACCTAATCCTAACATGAGCATAACACAGCCCCCATGTCTCCATACCTTTATAATCACTCTTCAAATTCACCATGATAATCAAACTTTGTTAGCACCACCTTTGAAAAGTGATGTAGTCCCCCCAAAGAACAATGTGCTTTCCTTTAATTTTAGTCTCCCAATTCCACTCACCCATTCTTTTTACTTGTGGATTACTTCAAGTGCGCATTAATTCGTCAGAGAAAGGACATTTAGTTCCAGATCTGATCATCTATCCATTTCACCAACCAACACGCTCCTAGTAGGGATTCTTATAGCACAGTGGACTTAGAAACACAGAGTGCTATCTCTCCTGTTTCTCGTCATCCCAACAGGCTAACATCATCATAAAATCCTTGGCTGTAAGCAATGGAATAAGCAAGGAGTCAGCGTTGGGACAGATGTGCACCTGACCTTACCAAGCTGTCTTCCTCCTCTTCTAATAACAGATGGGAGGACAGAACATGAATCAGGGAGGACACACACAGCATTAGACAAGCTTTTGGCCACTGTAAGGTTATGCAAAATAAGAAAGACATTGGGAGAGCTTGATAATGAATTAAACTGACAGCCGTCACATTCTCTGTCACCCACAGTAATTGTTTTATACATTCTGCCCTCTTCCTGCTCCAGGAGATATGTGAAAAAAAGCAACATCAGAGGTACAAAGAATTAATTACATGGGCAAAATTTATTAAACTCGGAAAAGCTTGTTTTCGCTTTTCCAAGTTTAATAATCGGGCGAACACCTGTAAGTTTCTTGCAGAAAGTATCGCGAGATTTGTTTCACTCGATACTTACCGAGAAAACCTTTTTCCATGGAATATATACATGGAAAGGGTAGTTATAGTTTCCATTAGTGTTGTACAGCTACCCTTTCCATGTAAATACTCAATAGAAAAAGTTTCTCTCGATAAGTATCGATCGAAACAAATCTTGCGATACTTACCGCGAGTAACTTCCGGGTGTTCACCCTATTAAACTCAGAAAAGCCAAAACAGGCTTTTACGAGCTTAACAATTTTTGCCTATCATGAGTCCATGAATATCTAGTCTACCAAGACTTTACATGTTGGGGCATGATGGTAGTTGTAGTTCAAATCCTGAGGGGTCTTATTTGGGAAGGAGCAAAACAAATCTTTTTTTTTCTTATTTATTTGGAAGTCCATATTTGGGGATATTTACTAAGGTCATTTTGAACTTTTCCACTCAGTTTGATCCGTTTTTCACAATTTTTTTTTTTTCCACATTTCCAATTTGGCTTAATTTATGGAAAGCTGAATAAAATGTATTGAATATTGTTGCATTAATGCCACTACACCTTACGTTACTTCCAATGGAACTTGTTTTCCATCGATATTACTGATTTTTCCATCAGGGACTTAGAAACATTTTAGGGCACCATCTCCATAGGGGATAAATGGATTTCACAACCCTCAACCAGGCGAAAACTTATTAAAGTTTAAAAAAGTTATAAAAGGGCTTAATAAATGTCATTATCAGCTATATTGATATAAAAAGATATTGATACTGATATCGCCAGTATTGATGAAGCAGGGATAACTTACTCGAGTTTAGTAAAAAATCCCCATCATGAATGAAGCTAGACCTTCAGTGCTTGCAGGAACTACATGGGTTAAATAACCTTCACCTTAAAAACAATGTATTTATCCAGCTTTATTAGCAACCCCCCAAAAAAAGAAAAACAACAACAAAAATAGGAAATAAAAGCTGAATGATTTTGCCAGTTTCCATTTCTGTAAAATAATATTGAGGGGGTTGTTATTAACTAAAGCGAGAATTCAACTGTGAAATTCTCAAATAGCGGATTCCCATAGCAAATCCGCGACTGTGACAATATTCCCAGATTAAGGTGACGACTGCAGAGTTTGCGGAATACCCAAATATAGGGGAGTGGCAAATTCACACCTTTACACAACAATTTGGGGGGGAATTCAGCATGCAGCGAAGTGAGCTCCGAAGCGTTCAGCTCACTTCGCTAATAGTAGTATGCGCATGCTGATGTCCTGTACGTGGACATCAGCATGCGCATTAAAGGGATTCCCGTCTCAGCGAGAGCAAAAGAGTTGCCTCGCCAAGACGGGAATCCCTTTAATGTGCATGCTGATTTCCGCGCACAGGACATCAGCATGCGCATAATACCATTTGCAAAGTGAGCTGAACGCTTCGGACCTCACTTCGCTGCATGCTGAATTCCCCCCTTGGACTTAAGTCAATAACTTCCAATTTTTTTCCCCCTTTGATAAATACTACCCGGTCTTAAACCTAGAACTGACTTCATCAGGCTGTCCCTATGGTCCTGTGTATATGTTGGTTGAAACATGTGTTTCAAAATATTATAGTTGTAAAAATATATATATATTTTTTTTTTTTTTACAGTGTGTTTTTTTTGGGATTTAGTCTCATATTTTTTGATAGTAAAAATGAAAATCTTGATTTTTTTCCCTTTTTTTATTTCTTTTTTTTGTATTTTCTTTTTTTTTCAAATTTTGTTAATTTTTTTGGGGATGCTTTCCCACTTGTATTTCAATCGCAATAATATAAACAGAAAACTCCCGTCTAAATGGCGGAAAACAGTAGGTCCGGTACGTTGAACACGCATCAGTATAAAATTCTGCTGAAAAAAGAAAATTTACTGTTTGATGGTAGAGATTTGGGCTTGACCCAGCTCAAGAAACAACACACCATTTGCCAGGGAACTGTCCAAACGAGCATATCTGTATTAGTGCGCTGCTTTTCTGTAGAATTAATCACTATAAGCGTCAATCATGCTTATATCCCTGCTAATTCTAATGATCTCGTTTGCCTCATTAGACTGCGTTCATATTCCAAAATAGCAATTTGTGCATGCCTCGAAAAAAAATAATGTTACCCATCGTCGGCAAATGGCGGCAAATAATTTCTGTTCTTAATTTTTTTCTAACCTTTTAGTAATTTAATAAAAGGCCCGATTTTTTTTTAGTTTTTAGAAATACTTTACATTTTCATGATAATTAATGTCCACCAGAGTTAGTTAATCAGCAGCTCCAGTTCACACGTATAAATGGAAATATATCTAAAAGGAAAGTTGTGTGCACTCACAGAAAATAATAATGATCATTAGTTGGGCTTGGATTCAGATTAATAGGAGCGGAAAGTTCTAGAATTTGTTTCACTGCTCAGATGGTTCCATGGAAAGACAGTATTATGCTATATGAAATAAGCTCTCTGATACCTTACCTGGAACCGCAAAGGCTATGAGCCTCGTGGACTAAAGTACGAATCTACCTGTCAAATGCACTTTCTCTACAATTCGAGTCTCATCGACAAGATATTCACAAATTCGCTTCTCAGGATCTTCTAAGTGGAGAATACACTTGCCAAATAAGCAGATAGAGGTGAACGCTATCAGATGTGTAGTGTGGCGTAGTCAGGCAGGTAGAAGTAGGATGAGAAGTCATGCGGAGTGAGGTGAATTAGACAAGTGAAGGGCAGTGACGTCAGTGTCACCATATCCCACTAACTGTATTCTCTGTATATTCTATTTCTATGTCACCTTGTCCCTAGGCCATATTGTCACTTAGTCAATGAGGCCCAAAGTGTTGTGTATCAAGTGTATCTTAACATGGGCAGGGCTAGGAGGGAAAACCATAGTTCCCAACAGGCTTCTGAAATATAAATCTATTCCTGATTAGAGAGGATATTTCAGGGTTTATTTATCAAAGAATTCACTCAACTGTCTGAGTGAATTCTCATCACTTTGATTCCTACGCCGATTCTCTTCTCCTTATTCACTAAACAAAGGATTCCCATAGTGAAGAAGAGAATGGCTGCGTAACTGTCTCTTGCATAATGTGGCATAGTCAGTTGAACAGTAGCAGCTGTGCCATCAGCTCCCTAATTCACCACTTTAATCTGAAAAGTAAAACTGGTGAAAGTGACACAGTACTTATGGAATTTGCTGCTACGACAGACTGTGATGCTTGATACAAAGTGCTCCATAAGTCCCTGACTGTCGTTAGTGTATGAATTGGTTTCAAATTCGCCACATCCCAGAGTTTGCTAAACATACGAACATTGGGAAGTGGCGATTAAATGTGAATTTGGACCTTTACCTGAAGGTCATGAATAAGCCTCTTCATATCTAAATATCATTTGTATATTTGATAATTTATGATTTGTTCAAAATTAGCTGTTTTTTTTTTTACCTATTGTAAAAAAATGTGTTACAGGCTAAATCACATTCTGACTGATTGTATATATGTATAATTTTATTTGTAAAGCACCACAAATTTACACAGCACAGTACAATTTAGCAATACAAGGATAGTACAAACATGGGACAAGTGCATTAAACAATACGAGAAAAATATCACATTGATACATCGCTTTAAGTGCCGGGTTGCAGTTGACAGAAGAGGTTGGAAGTTCCTGCCCTGTAGAACTTACAATCTAAGTGAGCAGAAGACTTACATACACAGATAAAAGGACAATAAGAGCAGTACAAAGTGTTGAGACATAGGTCAATAAATACAAATAAATAGGTCAATAAATACAAATAAATAGGTCAATAAATACAGATACTAAGAATGAATAAATAAAGATAAATTAAAATATATACATAAAAATCAATGCTAGTGCTCTGAAAGATAGGACTTCAGTTATTGTAAAAAATCAGCTATTAGCCAATTCATGATTTTTTTACTACAAAAATGAAACCAAAGATTCTTAGAGAAGTAAATAAATATAAATATAGCACGTGTTCTTAAAAAAGTCTGGACCATTCAAATCAATGTGTTCATGTCTCGTATTGATGAGAAGCTGTTGAATAAAGATGTGAGACGATCTGACACTTGAATCTCTGTGCTAATGTTCACAAAAAAAGGGGGATGCATAAGTCTCTGTAAGAATAAGACATCTGTGCAGTGAAACACAATGAGAAATAAAGAAAACCAAGATGGACAACTCCTCATACACACTAGACCCTGATAGTGCTTGACAGCCCTGATTGAATAAAAGAGTCAATCTTAACACCGGCAGAGCTTAGAACCACAGACATTAAATGAAGGACAGATAGAGAGACATAAGTAAAGAGTGATGAGATGATGACGGCTGTGAATGGCTTCATAAAGGTCACTTATGCCCTGCGGGCTGCCAGTCATCCGGGCCACTAAAGTGGACTGTCATGGCAAATAAACAGGGTGGGATGGGATATAATTTACAACAGGCCTGTCATCTTCGAAGTAGGACAACAAATGAATTGTGTATCCCTCAAACAGAAAGGAGTCAGAAACTCGGTCTAACACTGGAAAGGGATTAAATCCCGCCAGCTCGTTGTTTACATTGTAAAATTATGGTTTAGGTTCTTAAGCCTGTCAGGAATTCAATGCCAGTGATGACAAGGTAGAGCTGATAGAGAAGTGTTTCCAATTTTTTTTTTTTTTTTCATTTTTTTTAATACACATAAAGCCATATTTCGGTAGCTGTAACAGACAGTACTATTCATGTTATTTTCTATATTTTATTATGAAATAACAATCTAAATTTGTATCAGAATGAAAATACTTCCTCCCAGGAAAGTTTCAACCAAACCGGAATATTATTCACGTTTAAAGAATGATATGAATGTAACTATGAATGTAACGTTGAGTATTATTCAGGTTTAAAGAATGATATGAAGTAACGTTGAGTTTTATTCATATTTAAAGAATGATATGAACATAATGTTAAGTATTATTCACATTTAAAGAATGTTATGAAAGTAAAGTTGAGTATTATTCACATTTAAGGAATGATAGGAATGTAACATTGAGTATTATTCAAGTTTAAAAAATGAAACCAATGTAATATTGAGTATTATTCACGTTTGAAAAATGAAACCAATGTAATATTGAGTATTATTCACGTTTAAAGAATATGAACACAACATTGAGTATTATTCACGTTTAAAGAATGAAACCAATTTAACTTTGAGTATTATTCACGTTTGAAGAATGATATAAAAGTAACGTTGAGTATTATTCATGTTTAAAGAATGATATGAAAGTAACATTGAGTATTATTCATGTTTAAAGAATGATATGAAATGTTGAGTATTATTCATGTTTAAAGAATGATATGAAACGTTGAGTATTATTCATGTTTAAAGAATGATATGAAAGTAATGTTGAGTATTATTCACATTTAAAGAATGATATGAAAGTAGCGTTGAGTATTATTCACATTTTTAAAGAATGATATGAAAGTAACATTGAGTATTATTCACGTTTAAAGAATATGAACACAATATTGAGTATTATTCACGTTTAAAGAATGAAACCAATTTAACTTTGAGTATTATTCACGTT
>WMED01013627.1:1004-14336 GCA_019650415.1 Pipa parva | reverse complement strand
TTGTGTTTTTGACAAAGCATTTTTTTTTTCAGGAAACTTATGGAAAATCTGCAAAAGTATAAAATAAAACAAAGAAAAAAAATTCTTATTTACAAGATAATCTGTGCCTAGTGTTGAAGTTTAGTTTATTGGTGGATAGATACAAATTAAACTTAACTCACCCCCACTATTTATTCGTGTATTTCCAGCTAGCCACCAAAAGGCTTAAGGTATAAAACAAAAAGGTATACCGCAGCATAATATCAGTAGTAACAACTTGGCAACCATAAACAGTTATACTCACTAGTCCCAACATTGCTAACAGGTCAGATAGAATACTCAGATCTTCAGTGAGAACCCTGACCTGCACACTGGGGATCCTAGCTAATGTGAAGATGTCTATCTGGTTCACTGGGGCTGTCACATTACTCACCTAAGGTGATTTTACCATATGTTCCAACCTGACAGGTGGGGGGTGATGATAGTGAGACAAGTGGTATCTCCCCTGGCATGTGATGTCACTGGTGTCTGCCCACTGTCACCAGCCCCGAGACAATTAAACTGAAGTAGGTAGGAGGCCGATGGTGTCATTATGATGTCTTCAGTATTCATCCAGTCTAAAAACAGTAGGTGGACAATGGTGATAATGCTGGTAGGGGGGCCCTGAAAACTACTAGGCGGGGGGGGGGATAGGAGGATTTCGTATTAGGGACAGGGACTCAGAAGTCAAAGACAGTGACTGGGGACTGCAGGACAGGACCCAAGAAATGGGGCTTGCGGAATCTGGAAAATTTGGGTGCAATTATTTTACCACCAAACTTGCTTGTGACTGTAATAGTGTTTAACCTACAGAATGTTAACTGCAACTAGAAGCTATCCTATTCTTCTCCAGGACCCATTGGGCTTTCCTAGGGCTTTGACTCCAGGTACACTTCCTTCTGCACCCCTCTCCTTGTTCCCTATTACCAACTAGATTGGAATGAGAGAAAAGGAGAGCCTTATTGATACTTTCTAATACAGACCTTAACTGTACTAATGATCACTCCCCTCCCTTCCCTTGTCCCAGCTCTAATCTGTTTTACACTGCTGTAGTGCTCTTACCACTGGTTGTGGAAAGGGGGTATTGGGAGGTTGGGTTCTACACTGAATGGGAAAGAGAGGGATTGAGGGAAACAATGAATGTATAAATGCTGGGGGGGCAGCACTGGATGGGGAAAAAGCAGTAGATTGAGGGCAATACTGGATGGGAGAGGGGGAAGATAGGGGGCAGCACAGTATGGGAAAAGGGGGGGGGAGGTTGGGGGAAGCACTGGATTTGGAAGGGGTGAGGTTGGGGGCAAAACAGTATGGGAAAAGGAGTGTTAGGGACAGTGCAGTATGTGGAAAGTGAGGGTTGGGGACAGCGCAGTATGGGGTATGGATGGGTTGGGGGAGAAATTAGTTTAAAAATTGCTGCAGTGTGGGGAGTACTGCTTTTCTGTATGGAGTCCAATGTGGGGGTGGGAGGGGAAAACTGCTCTCAGTCTTTCCAAGTTTATGACGCAAGATCTCATGGTGTTCCCGCAAGATTACAGCACAAGTTTTTTGATTTTTTTTTATTATCTTGAGTTTTTCTATCTTGATTTTTCAAATTTTTTGGTGGAAAGGTGGCCATATTTTAAATCAGTTGTATGGCTACCCTTTTATTGAAAAATAGAGATAAAAAAATCCAAAACCTAGCAAAGTAATCTCGAGAGTGGTCTTTCCGAGTTTAACAAATTTTGCCCAAACAATGCAAATTACTTAACTTTTTTTTTTTTTGCCAAAATGTGAAAAAATGTCCAACGCTGTCTACACCAGGGGTGGTGAACCTTCTTGGCACTGAGTGCCAAAAAGGTGATGTCACCCATGAGGGCTTTCCCCGAAGTGCCGGCGCTGGTGAGTGACGTCATCATGCCAGCGCTGGGGGAGGAGCGCACACGCGTCCGGGGAGGAGAACTCCCCTGCTCGTGTGCGCTTCTTCAGTGCAGGCCACGGATCCAGCCTGAAAACTTACAGATCGGGTCCACGGCCTGTACTGAAGGCAGGGTATGGGGACGGCTCACACGCTAGCAGAGAGTGCTCTGTGTGCCCTCTCTGGCACGCGTGCCATAGGTTCACCATCCCTGGTCTACACTATTTAAAAAAGCCCCTGGCACCTGCCTCTGGCACCCTGTATGTTGAAATACAAGTAGTTAATGTAAGCATTCTTTGTATCTCAGCTAGTTTTGGGGATACAGAGAATGTATTTAAAGGGTTAAAGACTCACTGGTGATCACTGGCGAAGTTGTAGACAAACAAGAAGCTCATATAAAAACTGCATCACACAAACAAATTTGTCTTGTAATTCCCAGTTTTTCAGTTAAAACATAATGCAGCAGACTGGTGCCTGAGGATCTGATCTGTGGTAGACTGTGGAAAAGCTGCCTAGATAATCTTTTGTAAAATAATAATAATCCTAGCAACAAAATTAGGAAATTGGAACTTCGTTATTCAAAGTAAGACAAACAAATGTCTACCCCCAAAATATTAATATCAGAATAAAAACCAGGAGGCACAACAATGTATTTCTTTCTTTCTTCCAACTCTGCTTACCTTTATTGGGAAACATTTAGAGCAGTAGAATAGTAGACTATTTATTCACAGGATTACTTTACCAATCTTCCCTTTCCAGTAGTGAATCCCCCCCTCCCTGAATCAAACTCTCACTTTAAAGATCAGTTTTGTTTCTCCCCCTTGGTGAGGAGCAGTTACAGACTGGGAGGCGTGACCTGAGTACAGAGCACCAGCACTAACTCCTGAGCACACAAGCCAGTGGCCGCAGAACAAATCTACAGCTAGGCAGACACAGCTTCTGGGGACTCAACACTCACACAAAGGGGATAGAAGACAGAAAGAAGTGCAGACTACCATCATGAGGTTAGTAATAGAAAAGGGCCGGGGTCAGGGATGCCACAGTGTTGTTAAAACTTTGTGGCCTTAGGATTATGGAATACCCTGCTCTATGAATCCTCTGAAATATGTAACAATGCCTTACACAGTTAGGGGCACTGCATATTCAGTTACATGACTGCCCACTGAATAGATGTGCTTGGCACACTTAGAAGTAGTTGCCCATACTTTAGCTGAGAATATACATGTCTGGAGCTACAGATCTTCATTTATGCAGGTATGCGTGGCGGAAAACATGCAAAATTGAACAATATTTGCGCAATTAATAATCACTGTACCAAACAGATTTATTGCAGTTTTTGCATTATGTAGTAAGGTACCATGCAGAGCTACTCAGAATGACTTGCAGTATAACACTCAGATCTCTATGCAGTAGTACATACTACCTTGCACCCAATAGCGCATTTCTGCGTAACATGGATTGGAAAACAATTTAGGTGAGGCGGCATAGCAGAATCCCACGCTTTATAAATAGTCATTCTCTTTAGCAGTTGGAGAATTGTATCATTTTCAGGAAATGTAGCATCACCAGGTATGTCAAACTGGAAGATAGAAGCTACGGTGAACTCTCATTTAATGACAGCGGCCTTTAAAATTCTCCCTAGATAAAAATTAGATTACTGGTTATAGATTTAGAAATATGGGGTAAATGTATGTCATTTTTTTTCTCATTCAGACAGTCATGTAATTAGTAATGGCAAAGCCACGCTAAAAAGACATAGCAAAAACGCCGTCTACTCGCAAAATAGGCCGGGTTTGTTTTTCTACATAAAAAAGGTATGAGTGCACATTACTATAAATGTAAAAGAAAATAGAAGGCATGCTATATCATCAGATTATATATAATATATATATTTATATAGCAGTTTGCATTAACTTTTATTTCTCACTAAGGGGGTTATTCACTAAAGTCCAAATTGTTGCGTATTTTTGTGAATTCGCCAGCTAAAGACAGTCACAATAGGTTGCTACTGTCACAGTCGCGTCTTTATAATGACAATATTGTTGCAATCGCGACTTTACAACGGGAGAATTGTCGCAGTCACAACTTTAAAAATTGTCTCGATCGCGACTTTACAATGGGAATATTGTCGCAGTTGTGGATTTGCCATGGGAATACGCTGTTTGAGAATTCGACAGTCGAATTCTCACTTTAGTGAATAACCCTGTAAATGTCTATAACTTAATTTGGAAAATTCCACACATTTGAAAGGGAACTGGTATATGGGACACATTTTATCATTATTGCTTTTGTTAGTTATTTAGAAAATTTCTTTTGCACCACAATTTTTTTTTTATTGCGAGATATTCGGTATGTTTTTTTCAATCTAGTGAATCATTTGTTAAAGTGAATCTAGCCGATGAACTTGCTGACACTCTGGAGCATTATTTTCTGTGAAACAGCTGTGAAGTCAAAAATGTCTAAAAGACTCGTGTTTCATGGGTAGTTTGTCTCAGTCTTGCTTTATGCAATGGCGCCACACAAGGACATAAAGCTGGTTGGGTTCCATTAAATTTAAAAAAGTTCCCACTGGGTATCTTACAAGTGTCAATGGAGTAAAAAAGCCCTGTACATGATTTTCCAATGGTGATCAAGCCAAGTGATTTATTTGGCATGATCTTTATTTAAATGAAAAGGCCTGCTCTCCATTATTTTGCAACACATTATTGTATGGGGGAAATCACCCTGTGTGACACCAGCTTAATCCAAAGGGTTCCATTTGTAAAACTGAAAAAAGGCTATTATTTCTCCCTGCCCAAGAGTTCTAATTTCCCTTTCCAGACTATGAAATGTATGCTTTATTGACAATCACAATTCAGTTGTGCTTTCAAAATGAAAGATCTAAAATGTTGTTGTTCATTAATCTAATGAGTTTTGTGTTCTAACACCCAACATGGTTTATAGATAAGAAATACAGATTGTATTGCTGTCAGTTTGTGTGAATGTTCTCTCAGTATTTTTCTGCAGTTAACAGTTCAGTGTTGGATTATACTAAAGAATTTTGACTTGCCACTTAGGGTCCTTGGCTACAAGGGGGAGTCCAGCTGGGTTGATTCTCTGGGGTCTCTGCTAGGTCACATGATCTCACATGACTATGAATATTACACTGTCTTTACCCTGAGATTATCATGCTCTCAATCTCTCCCAGGCAAGTTATAGCCTCCAACATACACTTTCTATGCTCCTGTGCTAACACCTGAAATACAGACTCAAATTTCCAGCTGTCTTCTGGCAATCTCCTCGTAGATGGCCAAGCGACAGCTCAAATTAAATCTCATTATAACAGAATTGATTATCTTTCCACCCAAACCTGGTCCTGCTCCTTCCTTTTCCATTCTAGTGTATGTTGCCATCATCAACCCTGTAACCTCTGTACGTTGTCTTGGAGTGATTTTTGACTCTGCTCTTTCCTTCTCTAAACACATATCTTCCACTGCCAAAATCTGTTGATTTTTACTTCACAACATTTGCAAGATCCACTCTTTTCTCTCCACTGTCAACACCATCATGCATGCTCTTGTGCTATCCCGCTTGGACTACTGCAACGTTCTTCTATCTGGCCTTCTAGCTTCCCACTTCTCCCCGCTCCAGTCTATTCTAAATTCTGTTGCCAGTATTCTCTCAATCTCTCCCTAGAGGGGACAGCCTCTCTCCCAAACCCTCACTACTCCTTGGCTCCCCATAAGCAAAAAATCATTTACAGTGTTCTCCTTTGACATTTAAGGCACTTCACTCTGTTGCCCCTCCCTACATTTCCCCTTTCATTTGCCTGTACATTCCTCGTCGTCAACTGCACTCTTCCCAAAGCAACCAGCTTTGCATGCCACACAACAACACTGCTCCTTCTCGTCTTAAACACTTTTCTCTCTCTGCCCCCCACATCTGGAATTCTATATCCCTTTATCTTCAACAGGAACATTCCCTCCGCACTTTTAAAACTGAAATGAAATCCTACTTTTTGGAGCACCAGCAATGATGTTTATCACTGATTTTTATGTCTATATTTTATTTAATACTTAGTCATTTATGCTTAATATTTGTATTTATTTATTTTTTTAACTTGTGTTTAAACAAATTGTCACAGCTCTTATTACCTGTCTATCTGTGTATGTAAGTCTTCCTCCCATTTAGACTGTAAGCTCTACGGGGCAGGGACCTCCAACCTCTTGTGTCAACCTCAACATAGCATTTAAAGTGGTGTATCCTTGTGATCATATAGCGTATTGTTTAATGCACTTTTCTCATGTCTGTATTTTATTTATATTGCTGCATTGTACAGCGCTGCACATGTTTGTGGCCCTTTATAAATAAAATTATACAAACATTCATACTTCCTGCTTCTCTCTATCTCTGTTGTTCTGGCTCACTTCTTTTGGCTTGCTTTATACTCCTTATGTTTTCCCAAGCTGTATATCCTCTTGTTAAAGAGGAAGGAGAAGCATTCAGTATGTGGCTTCAACTGGCTTGATATTATTACCTTTTGCCAGGTAGCTAGTCTCTTTCACATGTTGACCATCCAACTATTTTGATACTGCAGTTTGGAGCTGGGGCTGCTTTCTGCATTTAGCATTAATAACTAGGGAAGGTGTTCTACACATTGCAGTTGACACTGGACAGTGTGATATAAATGTACAAGGCCTTCAAGGTCTCTTCAGTATTGAATATAGGGCCCTTGTTAAAATGGTTGATAACTCCTACCCTACAGTAACACTAACACTATTTATTCATTTTATATGGGACCATGGAAGTTAAAGGGGCCCTAGCATTAAAAACAAAACCCTATGGGCACAATGTACATAACACCCAGCTTATCAGACATTATTGATTTTGGCCTGATTGGAACTGGGTGTCCCCCAAAACCTTGTGTTATTTTATTCTGCAGTAAAATAGGGATTCCCTTTTGAGTTTACACGGTGAGAAGCCTGGATTCACTGTATTGTCCTGATTGGAACTCCACACATGTACTGCTCATATGGCACAAACTTGTACTGGATGTATTGTGATGTTGCGGTTGCTTCTGTTGGTCATGTAGAGTTGGCTTGGTAGAGCCTGTATTCATAATAAAGGAGATAATTGGTTACATAGCCCATTGTTTATTTGTCCATCATTTACAGTATGCACTTTTTGGCAACTTATTTAAAGGAAAGAAAACTTTTTCCTTGTGCCAGAAATCAATGTGCAGTTTAAGTGGATTAGCACTGAAAAAATAATTACTTTAATTCTAAAAAATGAATAAAGCTTAGTGTTCTGATGGGGATGATTCTTCTATATTAACACCCCATGGCCCACTTATCCAGGCTCTCTTTATAATAGAATATTATAGCCCCATATCCTGCTGCAGGCTATAGGACTATATAGAAACTTAGGGGGTTATTCACTAAGGTGCGAATTTGACTGTCGAATTCGCAAATAGCGGATTCCCATAGTAAATCTGCTACATTTTCCCATTGTAAAGTCACGACAATTTTTTACAGTTAAGATTGCGACAACTTTCCCATAGTCGCGACAATATTCTCATTAAAAATACGCAACTGCGACAGTAGCAGCCTATTGCTACAGACTTTATCTGGCAAATTCGCACCTATACGCAACAATTTGGACGTTAGTGAATAACCCCCAAATTGTCATCAGTGTAGCCTGTTCAGCTTATCAGCACAGTGCTTATAGAGACCTGAAATATTTATAAAAGCTGAAAAGTATTTTGACCTGTTCAATTAGTGTAATAGCAATATATCAATATCACGGTTTTTTTTTTTGCAGATTTATAAATTCATTCTGTCATTTTTTTCAATTTTTTTTAAGTATTCACCTGCTTTATTGTGACAAAAAAACAAACCATTATTCCATAAAGAGCCTGCCCAATTATTTTGCCAAAGTCAGATTAGTTTTTGTGTTGAAAAAGATCTTTCTATCGATCTGCAATGAAAGGTAAAACACTGGTTTTGGTACCATGATTTTTAACCATAACAATCGTTTTACTATATCTACAGTTTTTAATGGGTCCTATAAAAGTAAGTGAAATCGAAAAGTTCAGCAAAATGAAAAATAGCATTGAAAAGACTTGATTAAAGGTGAAAATGAATCAAAAAAAATTGAAATGATCTTTAAAAATTTCTCCGTAAGACTGAAGCCACAATAGCAATTCTGAATGCTTCACTTATTTTGCTTGTATTTGTTTATTTTTTATATAGCACTACTATATTACGCAGCGCTTTACAGAGATTGGTCATTCACCTCAGTCCCTGTCCCGTAGAGCTCACAATCTAGCTTCCCTATTCAGTTACACACAGACAGAGATTTATGTTTTTGGAAAAAACCGACGCAGGTGTGGGTAGAACATACAAACTCCATGCAGATGAAGTCCCTAGACTCCATGCAGATCCCTAGACCAAGCGCTACAAGGCAGCAGTGCTATCCACTGAGTCACTGCACTGTAACTAATGGAGTCATGGGAATCAGGCATCATAACTAGGTTATTAAAAATTTTAACTGATGAGCTAATGGGTACTAAGTAAAGTACCTTTCTTATTTTGAAATGTGTAATATAAATAACGGGCTGATAAACAATAAGCTAGGTGACTGTATTGTAACTACAAGGCCTTCAGCAATTACTGGACATTTTGCTTTTTAACTAGACTACAAAGCACTAAACAGAGATTAGACACTTCAGTGAAAATGTAGACTTTTAAGGGGGTTATTCACTAAAGTGCAAATTTGACTGTCAAATTCACAAACAGCGGATTCCCATAGTAAATCCGCTACAATTTCCCCATTGTAAAGTCACAACAATTTTTTTATGCAACAATTTTCCCATAATAAAGTCGCGACTGAGACAATATTCTCATTATAAAGATGCGACTGTGACAATAGCAGCCTATTGTGACTGTCTTTATCTGGCGAATTCGCACCTATACTCAGCAATTCGGACTTTAGTGAATTTAGATTCTGAGCAATTCTTCCAAAACAAACAATTCTTACAAAACAAGTATTTTGTTTAGTAACAATTTAGAACCTTTTGGTGGGTGTTAGTGTTGTTGTTGGTAGATATTACATGATGTAGAGTTATATTTTTTTATAGATTCTGAGCAATGGCTGCACTTTACCCAAGATCTGACTTGTTTGTTTGGCGCTTCGTGTGATAAGAAGCCTACTGGTATTTTACAAACAACTGAGATGCTTGGCACAGATAAGGTGTGAATTCGACTATCGAATTTGCAAACAGCAGATTCCCATACTAAATCTGCTACAATTTCCCCATAGTAAAGTGGCGACAAATTTTTAATGTTAATATTGTGACAATTTTCCCATAATAAAGTCGCGACTGTGACAATATTCTCATTATAATGACGTGACTGCGACAGTAGCAGCCTATTGCGACTGTCTTTATCTGGAGAATTTGCACCTATACGCAACAATTCAGACTTTAGTGAATAACCCCCATAACTAGGCAGTTTTCAATGCAACTCAACAAGGAAGACTAAGTGGGAAATGTAGCTAGGCTTCTGGCCTATCAGGCAGAAATAACTATGCACTTTATGATGTAAATTAGTTACTCTGCACAATTTACCTTCTTGGCTACAGAGGATTCAAGGCTTGGCTCATCTTTAGCAGATACATCTCTGTTGTATTGAAAATGAATCCAAACAAAGTGTGTATTGGAGATAACCTCTCTTTTTATGCTCATGACGGCAGCATCAATCAAGTGTAAAAAGGACACTGTTTTTACAAATTCTTCTTCTGTTGTCCTCATCCATATGTTAAAAATAATATACAGTATACCTATTTTTTACTTTTCTCTATCTGGTAGGCAAGAAAAACGCATCAGTTTCTTTTGATTTGCCTTTGATTGGCACAATGTCTGTTTTAACCCCATTTACATGGCATAAAACACTATAACGCACAGTGATATAAATGGCAAATTGACCAGAAGATACTTCCTTGAAAGGGTATTGGCCCACATAACTGTTATTTGGTGTTTATTTCTTGCTGCATAGATGACAAGCCCTACAGACAAAGTATCATCTAAGGCACGGGGTTTCAAACATGCAGTTCAGGGGCCACATGCAGTCCCTAAGAATGTCATCTGTGGGCCGCTGGGGCTCCAGAGTCATTTCCAGGACAGAAGAGAGCAGGCTGAGGGAGGAGCGTGCCAATTTTTTGCTTGTGCTGCCACCAAGCACTGCTGTGCACACGTCGAATTAGTACGGAATGCTGTCTGTTAACTTCTCATTTTTTCTATGAGCGGCCTATTTACCAGGCTGAGTTTGAGACCAATGATCTTTATTGTAGAGAAGAAACTTTACAATTTTAATTCAGCACTTCCAGTGAGTGCCAGATAGTGATTTGTTTAAAAATTGCTCATCACTGTGCAGAAAAAATAAATACGACATAAATTCTCTGCAGTGCACCACAGAGGTGGTTCTCCACAGAAATGACTGATGATTTAGCAGCATTTAGTATAACAAAGTTCAAAGTGTGGCTGCTGCATTCACAATGCTCTTTTGTTAAATGACAAGCCTGTTTTCCCCCTTTCTTATTACTGCTGGTAGCTTTTTCTTCTGCAGTCATCCATACTAACATCCAAGTCCTGTAGGTATAAAAAAATATATCACACAATACTTCCCCAGTATTTTTCCACTACAAGAAAACCTTCTGACCTTCTGACGCTGAGGAACCTGCTGAGCGTTTATCTTTATCATTTGTAAGGGAGTTATTTCATATGACTCATGTCTTTAATGATCATTCATTTTTCCTTCTTTTTTTTTCTCAAATACTTATTCATCTACCAAGTCATATTTTGCAATCTCACTTGCCCCAGAAAACTTACATTATTTGGATTTTCCAACCTGTATTTCCATGCAAAGCCAGATGTTGCTCGGCTAAATAACAAATTGTATCTTTGTCTATTGTAAAGAGAAATCTCCAGAAGGATTTTTCTGTTTCAGTCAATTTATTTTGATACAGGTGATAATATGTAATAATACCACATGTAATATTTTCTCCTTGGATTGATTCTTGATGGCTTCATCTTTGGGCATGCGAACGAACCCTTTAGGCTTTGTGTTAGTAGAAGTGTGGAAGGGATGGCGGTGGGACAGCTGCACCTGGTACAATTGAATGTTCTAAGCAAGATGAGCGGTTGCCAGTGCTGTCACCCCTCTGCAATTTATATTTTGTGCTTTCATTTGACATGCAGGGGTCTTTTTGAAGTTGAGGGCCCTGGGAAATTCCCATTTTTCAGCCCCAGAAGTGCCAGCCTTGCTTCAGCCCAGAATTTAATTTCAAATTTACTTAGTTGATCTTCAGAGAATTGAAAAAGCATTTGTTTACAAGTAATGACTGTAGTTTTCTTTGCGTGTATTTTATTCTGATTAAACATAATAATTGATTATACTAGTAGAATGTCCCTTATTTGCACTCCACTGTGAAATACAGGGGCTTGACAAGTAAAATATACAAGCAGCATGTTTTCATTCCTTAACTTGTCTGTTATAGTATAGACCTCAGTATTATAATGTGTTAGAATTTACAGCTAAAAAATTGGGTAAGAACCCAGGGCCTGTCATTGAAATGATATCACAGCTATTTATTGGGAATCCATAGTATGGACCTTGTTATTATGATGTGCCAAAGTTTACAGCTAACAAACTGTCCTGGATGTGGAGGGCAGAGTCTGAGACATTCCTTATTTACCTTGTTATACACTGTATTTTGTAGTCTGTGACGAGTCACTGAGTGAAGAGATCAGGAACATCTAATCTATTTATTTTTAATTTAATGAGAAATGTCATTTTTTTTCTGAAAATGTGTATGTATGGTTATAGGGTTGTTCCTACTGATTAGAGATAGTTTGTCATTTCTAGGAGATGTTTCATTCAGGAATTATTGTAGTTAAAAGGTGAATTAAATTACTTTGTAACTTGTAGTGCATTGTGATATACAGGTATGTCGTTCTTTGAAATGAAAGAATACTGTGAAAGATTTTAGACAATACCTTTAAAGGCTAAACAATTAAAGTAAATGTTGCCTGCTTTCAGGACAGAACAGACATTGATACAAATGAAGCAGAGATTGTATAGTAAATACACATGGTTGTGAGCATACAGATTTTATACACAATGGAAACAGAGGTGTAACCCTAAAGAGAACATATGTTTGAACAGATGGGTGAACATTTTAGTGGCTGTATAAATAAAGCAGACTTGACTAAAGAATCTAGTGATAATAATTCCTTTTCCTAATAAAATAAATGGTTCCTTCTAAAAAAAAAAAAAAAACAGGCAATTTTAGAAGAATCTTGAACTGATAGCTTCAAAGTGGATCTTATATATATCAATGTTTCCCCCTTTAATCTGTACATGGTGCGTTCCTGCCTATATAGCTCTATTAGATAGAAACTATAGGGTTCACAATGGTGACTAGGCTTAAACTCCCAGGGAGTCCTCTGCAGTGGCTGCTTCCAGCACCCCTCTGGATTCCTGTAAATATTAGGATTTTGGTCCAGGTGGTGTGGGAGAGTGCAGCCCTAGGGTGTGGGAGAGTGCAGCCCTGGGGTGTGGGAGAGTGCAGCCTTGGGGTGTGGGAGAGTGCAGCCCTGAGGTGTGGGAGAGTGCAGCCCTGGGGTGTGGGAGAGTGCAGCCCTGGGGTGTGGGAGTAGGGGGCCCCAAAGCAGAATTGGCCCAGAGGAGCAGTGTTACACTACTGTCTCTGGATATGTAAGGGGATCACTGAAACCACTGAACCTCTATGTATTTTTACAGTTTATTGCATAACTGACACACTGCAATAAAACAGCTCCAACAATTTTGTGTGTATGTGCGTGCATCTGACAATAAAATAATATTTGAATGAAGCAGTACTGCTGTTCCTCCTATATGTGCACATTCTTCACCCTGTGTCTGTATGCCCAGGAAAATACACTAAGTGAAGCATTCCAGAGCGCATGCACTCACGTTCAACACTGGTGTGGCTGGAGGAAGGTAAGCGCCATAGGGATTCGCAGTGCGCATTTTTTTTTCAAGAGCAGCACTTAAATATGCCAATATGAACCTGGTTTAAGCGTATGCATGCGGAGCGCACAGATACCTCTGCCGTGTAACAAGCCTCTGCTCAGTGACACATCTTACCAACCATAAATAAGATGAAAATGGCAGTTGAGCTGTCAAGTCCACAATATATGAACAATCAATGAAATAAATCAAAATGACATCCAACACAAAAAAGGGAAAAAGAAAAAATAACAAAAGAATAACAATAACAAACGATATGTAATGTCTTATTCATACAAAAATAATCTAATACAACACAAAACAAATAAAATAAAAACAAATAATGGTCCTGCAAGGGATCTCGCAAATGAGCCCTGTATGGGGGGGGGGGGG
>WMED01013626.1:0-13099 GCA_019650415.1 Pipa parva | reverse complement strand
CTTATGTCTTAAATGTATTAATGCTCAAAATGCCTGTGTCAAACATTTGAAATAGTGCTCTTGTGGTGACAAGCAAAAGTCAATGGAAAGTATTCTTGACATTCACCCCCTTGAGAAAAATGCTGCATTGACAAAAGGGCCTTGTTTGCTGTTTGCCAAGGTCTGTTGGTGCAAAAGTTGATAGAAATGTGACTGTTGTTCTATATGAGATCTGTGGAAGGACTTGTTCCTGTTTCAAACATCATATTACTTAACTTCACCCTAACCACAACATTGAGATTTACAAATAGTGAGAGTTGCCAATAGACAAATGATGTTGTTAGGTGCTAGTGCCAGTTGGAGTTGTTAAGGGCTTATAGTGACCCTTTGTATAAAAAAAAGAAAAATTGCCCATTTTTGCATCATCCTCACAATTTCTGCTATGTTTGAGTCCATTGTTGTAACCACTATGCTAACCATTGCTTGGGTCAGAAGACTCTTAAGGGGCTTATTCATTAAAGTAAGAATATTGACTGGCAAAAGGAACTCTCATCACTTTGGGTCACTACAATCCATACTCGTGAATTCTTTACTCCTTATTGACTTAACAGAGCACTCTCAGATTGAAAATTCAAACATTATACACCGTCTCCTGCGTAGCACAGCATAGTTAGTTGGAAAGTAACATCCCTCCCATCAACCCTAAATTCGCTAGTTTGATCTGGTGAGTGGAGAATACAGAACAGTACTTCTTGCTAAATTCACTACTTCATCAGACTACTCTACACTACTCCGGCACTTGATGAGTAGTCCAATTGCTTGTGCACATGCACACAATGTGAAGTGAAGAGCTCCACAAGTCCCTCCATGTTTTTTAAGCTTCCAAATTGGTTGTGAGTTTACTGAATATGCAAGGATCAGGAAGTGGAAAAATAATGTGAATTCGGACCTTTACATGACTGATCAGACTTTCCTGAATATACCCCTAACTCTGTAGAATACACAGAAATCAGATTTACTACATCTGTGGAAAGAGACGATGGAGAATCTAAATATCAAAAGTGAGAACAAGGCCAGCGGTGACTGTGGAACAGATGGTCACTCGGTCACATGCAGGTTCAGTTTGAAGTTGAAGAAAACTGAAATAAGTTTATGTATGACCTTAATCGCATACTAACTAAATTTAAAGACCATCTAAAATGTAGATTTGATGCATTGAAGGCTAGAAATATTGTGGAATGACATCAAGGACATCATACATAAAGATGCTAAAAAAGACTGGAAAGAAAGAAAAGACCAAAGGGTATGTCAGATAAAAATCTGAAACTTGCCATTGAATGTTAAAAAGCCAAAGCAAATAGAAGAAATGAAAAAGGAAAGTACCTGAACAGAAAATTGAAAAGAGCAGCTTGAGAAGGCAAAGTATTATAGTGTGCAAAGAACTAGAATTGGGAAACCAAAAAAGCAAGAATGGGCTCAGTATTCCTCAAGATAAAACTCGAGAAATAAATTCAAGACCCGAGTTTCAATAGTCAAGTATTTAATGGGTAAAATATTAACTTGCGCATCAAAAGGAGATGAGAGTTATACCCAGAGTTGCTATATAAAAACTAATTAGAATGTTAGGAAATAGCCTATGATTTTTACAGACACGTGACATCACCTTAATTTCTGCTACATTGCCTCCTTTTAAAATGACAATTTTAATTACACATTTCCACTTTCAATTAATAAGCCCTGATCTGCAAAATGAATAGCTGCGGGGCAGTTTAAAAGCATTGTTTGTGCCCACTGGCTCATTCTTGGCTGGAGGCTGTAATTGATTGTATGGATTCGAAATGTATTCTTTGCCTTTTTGCTTAGTTAGTTCAGATGTAATAATGAAAAACCTTGACTGCAAGCCAAGTCAACTTGGGTGGTGGGATATTTTATTGCACATATGATATGACAGAGATATTCAACCTACGGTGTTGGAAACTAAAACATATAGAATTCATCTTTGTTAGAAACGCTTACATAATGACACACGAGAGGCTGAATTGTGAAGCTTCTGAGAGCACATTGCTAGAGTGTTATTATCTTGTGATTTACATAAACCTCACAGGCACGTTTAATGGGTTTTTTCTAATACAAATTTTATTTTATTTTACTCCAGTGGTTTACTGTTAAACACATTTTTTTTTTTTTTTGCAAATGTTTCATCTTACAGTACTTTCATCAAAATGTTCCTTGAGTGAAAGTTTAAGATCAGGTTCACACTTTTTTTGACTCCGTTCTGGAGTATATTCCTCTCTATAAGATGCTAGCAGATAGTCATTATTTTCAATGGTTTTTTGCATATGCATATTTTTGGTGTTTTTTTGCCATGCTTTTTTTTTCTTTTAAACGATTAAATACGCACATATAGCAAAACATTGAAAGTAATAACATCTGCTGTGCAATAACACACTAGCAATTTTTAGAGAGAAATATACGTTAGGATTCTTCTTGTTGCCTTCTTTCGACCATGTAAAATGCAACATGAAAAATGTAACATGATTAGTAACGATAGGAATTTAACAATAGCGGTTACATGAGGAATAAGCGCTGAGAAAGGGAGGTGGTTTTACATGGAAGTGCCTCCCCAAATGCTATTGCTATTTTTTTTTAAATGCATAGGAAAATTCAGTCAGTGAGAATGTGCCAGCGTTTTTATGCCATGTGTGCTTTCTTAAATGGGTAGAGGAAAATTCACCAGTGTGAACCCAGCCTAATGTTGGATAAAGCAGCTCAGTTTTAGAAATATTTCTTTTTAGTTTTGAAAAATCCAATTTTGAGCTAGATGAAGAATGCAGGTTATTATGAAATATAAGATAAATGTCATTTTTTAAAATATATGTATCTTGTACAAAAATTCTCAAGAAACATTTTGAAGATAGATATGCTGGACAGTATGCATAATTACGTTAATATTTTTTTCTCTTTTAGGACAAAGATGCCCAAAAAGATTTGGACATCTTAATGGCATCTCTGAAATAATGAGGCAACTGTATTATGCGAAATAAGATGGTTAGAAAACATTCAGGGACGTTGCAGGCACAAATGTAATTGCCACAGTCTTGTTATATGACTGTTTCAGTGATATTTCAGGTTTTTTGTCAGCACAAATAAAAATCAATTTGCACAAAGTACAGTTGTACAGAGCTTGTTATCTCTAAAAGAACAACCTTGATATTTATGTATTGTTAGGTTTTTAATCCCAATCTTGTATAGTGTTTGCATGGTACTGATGTTCATTCCAACACTACTTTAAAATAAATGTATAGTTATATTTTATTTAAAACAAACTTCTAGGAGCAATCATGAAAGATCAAATGAAATCTGTGCAATAAAACTTTTTTTTTTGCTTTAAATCAGTTGTTTTGTCATTAAAAATTACTTACATTGAAAATTGCTAGGCACTTGTCCTATACCAGTATCTTTTCCAGTCTGTCTATAATGAACACTGCCTGGTTTCTGTGTTAACAGAGCACAACTGAAGGATAAAACATAGTTCAGAAACTGTATGAATAAAAAAGAAAGACGAACTTCACACTTTTCTTAAAATGTCACCATGTAAATATACTGTAAACTGTATTTAATGTGAACATCCCCTTTAATATTACTAATGAGATCATATTACTAATGGTTATGTATGGCTTTTAGATATGAGTATCACTCTAATGAAGTATGGACATGGAAGATTGCTGGTTTATGGGTACTGTGAATGAATTTCAGGCTTTTTCTGTGTTACAAGTTCGTCTCTGGAATGTAGTATCCAGTAAGCTGGAAAGAATTGAGACAGTTTGGTCAAAATAAAAAAAATTAAAAAACGGGGGTTTTTGTTTCCAAAAATAATTTGTTGTGGTTTTCCACTTTATTTTTTCAGTGCCTGATAACTGAAATGTAATTATGGTTGCTCAAAATGAAAACGATCAATAGTCATCCTATGGACTAGATATTATGGCTTCGCATTTTACTGTGTTTTTACAGCACAATTCAAAATATGAATTCACCCAAAGGTCAGAAATATGTGATTTTACTGAAACATGTTAATTGATATTGGATGTTTCTGTTGATCTCTGATGTGCCTTCCTGGGTGGTCATCACATTCACCTGCAATTAGTTATAATCCTGCACAGTAAAAGATGATTGGAATGCCATAGTTGCATAATCTTAGCCATGTAATATGTTTTCTTTTGCATTTTTTTTTCTTAATTCCATAAGAACACTCACGGGGATGAACTTCTTACTACCATATTTTTAATGAGCTGTGGGCTGACAATGAACTCTAGAGGAGTGAGAACTTCATGCTAAATGAAGTCAGTACCATAGATGAATTTAACAGATGGTATGGCTCTCTTGGTTTAACTGAGCCAAACTCTGTATCCGTTCTCTCTACATTGACTTTGATTCTGTATTGCTATTAGTAATTTACATTCCCAGCACAAACTGCAGCACCACCTAGCTCAGCAATGGCGAACCTATGGCACATGTACTGTCACCACTGCTGCCTTCAGTGCAGGCCACGGACCTGACCTGACAGGTTTCAGTTCGGATTTGCGGCCTACACTGAAGGAGTGCTCGCTTGCTGGGGATAGCACTCCTTACCCAAAGCAGGCGCGCTCCTCCCCTGACCCAGGTACAATGACATCACTCATCAGCGCTAGCATTTTGGAGGACAGCACTGTGAGTGACATCACAGTGCCGAAAAGGTTTGCCATAACTGACCTAGCTTGATTTAAATTTAGATTTAAAAAAAAATCAAGGAAATATTAAAGGGTCACTAACACCCCAAACATTTTAATTTTTATATGGATTGGCATGGCATTTACTAAAATACAGCACTTGTAAAAATATTATTTTTTAAGTTAAATTTATGAATTTTATTGCTTTATGTCTGTTTTAATGTTTATTAGTAAGAGCCATGTTGTTAAAAGAAACCTCACCCAGGGGAGAATTCACCAAAGTGCGAAGTGAGGTGCGGATCCTTCGCCTCACTTCGCACTGACTATTATGCGCTCGCTGACGTCCTGCACGCGGACATCAGCGAACGCTTTAAAGGGATTCAGTCTTGGCGAGGCAACTCTTTTGGTCTCGCTAAGACTGGAATCCCTTTAAAGCGTTCGCTGATGTCCGCGTGAAGGACATCAGCGAACGCATAACAGTTAGTGCGAAGTGAGGCGAAGGATCCGCACCTCACTTCGCACTTTGGTGAATTCCCCTCCACAGTCTCATTGTTTTTATGGTGCATTAGATAATACATGTTCAGAATATGAGATATATAACATTCTTTATAGACCTAAGTTAGAATTTTTTAAAGCAAATACTGAATATATAATAGCTATAAATGCATTTGAGGCATTTTTATTTTTTATGTATTTTTTAACATTGCTTTTAATACTCAGGCAGTTTGCCACCATTTCCATGGAAGGTTTTTAAATGGTGGTACTATAACTGCATTTCCCTAACTAGGGTGAGGATTTCCAACTCCTTTCACTCCTCCTTCGGGAGTGGAGCTGCCTTAATCCTATGTCCTATTAATTCAATCTTGCTTTAACCTCTACATTACTGACCCATCTACTGGGCAATCAGGTCCAGGCTTCAATCACTGGTAACAACAAATACTGCTGCTCTAATAAGTACTTCCTATTGCTGTCAGAAAAACAGGTTGGTAATGTGATTCCCCAAAGACTGTCTTCCCATTGGCTAGAGAATCCCTTGATGACACTGACTAAAACAAGTCATATGTAACCAAAGTGGAGAGACAGAACATTGACCCCCTGCATGCTTTAATAAAACAGTAGTTGCACACAAAAAAAAGAAGATATTCAATGGATTATAGATTTAATACAGAGTAATATTGCCGCAAGAAGAAACAGGTAAGTCTTTGAATCAAAGAATATTGAAGATAAAAATCACCCATATTCTTCACATTCTTCCCTAGAATATTTGGAGATAACCCTGTCGCCTTTCATATGATAGGAAGTCATGTCTCTTTAAATTTCTAGTAAAACATAGGGACATTATTTAGTCTGCACAGAAAGCCTTCTTTACCAGTATATTTGTATTGATGTTTCAAATCACAAATGGTTAGGTTAATGGAAGAATTATACCTCACCTACCATACTTCCCTTTGGCGGGTTAATGGTTTTCAGACAAGTTTTCCTAGGCTTAAAAGTACAGTAACATCATGATCTAGAAATACCTCACGTGCATTTATACCCACATATAATATACTCATCTTTTTTGCATCTGAGGACCAACACAACCACTCTATCATAACATATATATATATATATATATATATATATAGATAGATAGATAGATAGATAGATAAATATATATATTCAGTATCTCAGAAATGATGAAAGATTGTTTTTGAAAACATAAACTTTTATTTTTAAAACTCGGTTAATTTTTAGGCTTTCTTTGACATATAATGAATATGTATTCTCTAAAATACCATACAATACAATTTTAGTGTGGGGGGAGTTTCTAGATACAAGTCGGTTACAATCAGCAGAGGCAATTAAACTTTAAATATTGCATTTTATACATAACTGCTGGATACCTCCCCGCAACATTGTGAGAGTGGAGTGTGTACATGTGTGAAAGTTTTGGGCATCTGTTCACTATTAAAGGGCATAAAAATATCAAATGAGATTTAAGGGGTTATTCATTAAAGTCCGAATTGTTGCGTATAGGTGCGAATTCGCCAGATAAAGGCAGTCGCAATAGGCTGCTACTGTCGCAGTTGCGTCTTTATAATAAGAATTTTGTTGCAGTCGCGACTTTATTATGGGAAAATTGTTGCAACTTTACAATGGGGAAATTGTCACGGATTTACTATGGAAATCCGCTGATTGCGAATTCGACTGTCGAATTCGCACCTTAGTGAATAACCCCCTTAATATAGATATTTGTAAGATTATGTTACTGTAACAAGCAAGCTGTGTATATGTTACAATTAGTTGAATTGGGATGGAAAGGGATCTAGTAATAATAGTGGCCATCATGCTTAGTAAAGGTTTACCAACACCACCACTCTTCAAAACAATATTAAGGTTTATATGATTTTAGCATGGATAAAAAGAGGAAAAGCATTGGCTAAATAACTTTTCTTCCCTGAGATGGAGCAGAGAATAGTACAAAGATATCTGCTAAAAATGGAGAATAGGAGATTTACTGGCTCTTGACTGTAAATGTGGTCATGTTGTGGAATTTCCCATCAAGGGAAGTGGTAGTGAGTGATGCTTTGGGTTGGATCCCTTGCTAGCAAGTAAGTGACTGATCCGGGAATGTGGTTTGGTTGCCAACAATAAAACACACATGTCAACATTACATTTAAAAGGGAGATATATCAAATACTGTATGTCTAATGCAGAATTAAAGTAGAGTCTTGCATACCTCTACCTTGTTAAATGGAAGCATTGCAATTTGCTGTGTCATAAACACAGTTGCGTATATGCAAATATCCATTGAAATGTATTATATTTGGTTAGTTTTAAAGAAATGTTTTGGCAATACTATCTTTTTAACAACAAACATTTATAACATTTCCATGTTGCAAGGTTGGAAATGTTCATATTCATTAGGGTATTCATACTGTTTGACACTTGATCAAAATTTTGGAGTCTCCAGCACAACCGGGATTCGTAAAAAATAATTTTATTTTACCACATAGGTATAGTTAAAAACATATAACACATCGCCTACGCGTTTCGCGCTAGGTTCTGCGCTTAATCATGGCATGTATGTGAGATGTTATAAACGGTTTAAATAGAAATTCACTTCCGGGTTTTCCGTTCCAGCCACTGCGCATGCTCCAGAGTGACGTCACGGACAGGGTTCGCACATGCTCATTGCATATCAATCGTGTAATGACTAGTTCAGAGATGGTTGTGCTGATTGGTTTGTACAGACGTCAATCAAGAGCTCTGTGCACAATGGGAGGAAAGGGAAACTCGGCGATCAAAGAAAACCATAGTGGTAATATGTATAAATGAGCATAGACAGTGAACATAAACATTAAACAGATACATTTTAAATAGTCAATGTGATGTCAAAAGACGAAAAAAAAAAAAAAAAGAGAGAGAGAAAGAAGAAAGGCTAGATCCAAAATAAACAACAATAGAATACTTTTATATGTAACACAAAATCATATTATTAACTATTTGTTATGCATGTTATATAAATCTCATTTCATTCTGTAGGATCATACAAGGACCGAGGACAGGGGAAAAGGTCAGATGTTGCTGGTTGGAAATCATATAAAATATATTAAATGAATTGTTTCAATGATCCATTATATATTTAAAAGTAAAAACATACATTGTGTGTGTTTGACCCCAATATTTGTTGTTAATTACTAAGAACTAGGTAATGTAAAAAGTGAAAAGTGTGTACAATTCAATAAAAAATATATTACGCCAAAAATTGATATATGTAATTCTTTTTATGTGTAATAAAGAACCTAATAAATGTAAAAGTGTTGGTTGTGAGAAAATTAATTTATTTTAATGTGTATATTACTAAAAACGATGAAGGTAAACAAAATGTGACAAGATATAATTACACCAGTGCATAGATAAAAAGGTGACGTGAAGGGAAACATTGATTTCTCCACTCTGTAATAAAGAAGAGAAAAAATGATTAAAACATATAAATAGAAAACAGAAAACAATAATCATAAAGAATGAAAATATTCAATGGACTATTAGATGTATATCCCACGCAACATTGAGACCATATGGGTGGCGAGTTTTTAACTTAAAAATCCAAAACGCTTCACGTTTATTTAATAATTGTACAAAATCACCACCCCTATGTCCCAATCTGACCTTTTCAATGCCTTGGATCTTAAAATATTGTTGATAATTATCGTGTTGATTAAAGTGCCTCGAAACTACTGTATCCTTATTATTTTTGACATTATTTAAATGTTCTCTTGCTCTTTGGCCCAATGAACGTGTGGTGCGACCAACATACTGGATGCAACAAGCTGTGCATGAAATCAAATAGACAACGCCAGTTGTTTTACAGTTTATATACTGTTTCATAGCAAAGTCCATGCCCGTTGCAAAACCATGTATGTTGTTCGTGATATTAATGTAATTGCAACATATGCAAATCTTGGCACCACATCTATAGTTACCGATTAAATTTAGCCAAGTACTTGAGATTGTGTTATTACTGATGTCTGAAGGTGATAATGAATTAGCTAAAGTAGGACAGCGTTTCGAGACACATTTTACATTATTTTTGATAATTGTCCTAAGATCCTGGTCCATGTATAAAATATTCAAATTTCTTAAAACAATGTCCTGCACTTTTTTAAATTCCAGACTGTAGGGAGTGATGAAGGTAAGGATGTTATCGTCAAGTTTTCGTTCACGATTGGATTTAGTGTCTATATTTTGAGACCGTCTCATACTTCTATCTCTCCTATATCTTTTGTTATTATAATCTCTGGAATAAACAGTGTTATCAGAGTTGGAGGGATTATTCTTATAAAGGAGAGTATCGCGTGATTTATTCAGAGCTTCCTTAAAGGAAGTGTCAATGATTTCATGTGAATAACCTCTGTTTAGTAATCTGGTTTTTAAGTCAATACCTTGTTCAATAAAGGCTGTGTTGGAGGAACAATTCCTTCTTAATCGTAAAAATTGACTTTTTGGAATTGATCTGAACACATGGGGAGGATGGCAACTGTTGGCCATCAATAATGAGTTACTGGCAGTAGGTTTCCTATAGACCATAGTCTCAATATCGGTGGAAAATTCTTCAGTGTGCAGTTTCAAGTCCAAAAAGTCAATTGTCCTGTTGTTATGAGTAAAGGTGAATGATAAATCAAGATTGTTTTTATTGATGTATTGCATGAAAAAATCAATATCTTTGGTTGATCCCATCCAAATACATATTATATCATCAATAAATCTTTTATAGGTATGTATAGCTGATCTGAATGGGTTGGTGGAAGAGTAGATGTAATGCCATTCCCACCAACCCATATATAAATTGGCATAGGTGGGCGCAAATTTTGCGCCCATAGCTGTTCCTCTTATCTGTAAATAAAACTGGTCTGCGAATTTGAAAAAATTATGTGTTAAAAGAAAATTTAACAAACATATAATGTAATCTATCAATTTAGTGTCATAATCACTATAAGTGTTTAAATGCCAACGTATTGCTTCAACGCCCAGATGGTGTGGGATCGTTGAATATAATGAAACAACATCTATTGTTAGCCAGCTATACGATGGTTTCCATGAGATGTTATTGATGATTTGTAGGATCTCAGTAGTATCTTTGATATAAGAGGGTAGCCTAGTGACTAATGGGCGTAAAATGGTATCTAGCCACTGTCCAATCGGTTCAAACATGGAACCGATGCCAGCCACTATTGGTCTACCCTGTGGAGGTCTAATAGGTTTATGAACCTTTGGTAAATGGTGGAACAACGGTATGATGGGATTTTTTACAATAAGTTTTTCTATGTCTTGGATGGTAAATATGCCTAATTTACCTCCCTGTTGTATAAGATCATTTAATAATTTGTAAAAAGTGGTGGTAGGATTGCTGGTAAGTATTCTGTAGGTTGTGGCATCATTAAGTTGTCTATTGGCTTCGCTAATGTAATCATTGCGATTTAAAAGTACAACAGTACCACCCTTATCAGCTTCTTTTATAATAAGTTCATTATCTGATTTTAAGTTTTTTAAAGCCTGTTTTTCTAATGATGTTAAGTTGTTATGCCTATAATAGTGTCTATCATTTCTAACAGAAGTATCTAATTCAGTGAGTTCCTCTTCAACCACCTGTTGGTATCTAGTGATCGAAGGGGACCTCGCATTTACTGGATAAAAACTAGATTTACCCCTGATAGGTATGTTGACCCTAAGGATGCCTGTATCATGATTTTGTGTACCAGTGTCTCCTAAATCAACCAAGTCTTTTAAACAACTTTGATCACAGAAATCAGTTAATATGGAATGTGGATCAACATGGCTGTCATATTCATTTTCATTATGTGTAAAAACATGTTCATCAATGACAATGTCATCAGAGTTAACCCCAATTGAATCTGCATTGTGAAAATGTTTTTTAAGTACAATTTTACGAACAAAGCTGTTAACATCAATCAAGGTATTAAATAGATTGAAATGTTGAGAAGGACTAAAGTTCAGACCTTTACTTAAAAGTCTCATTTCTGGTTCAGTCAATATCCGATCTGAAAGGTTTAAAACCTCTAAGTCCTTCTTCTTGTCGAGCTCCTTGTTTGTCTTGCAGAAAAGGGATCCCTGGATTTTCTTCTTGGACTTGAGTCCTCCTCTTCTAGTTCGAATCTTCTTTTTCTTGATTTTGCTATATTGGATCGACTTATCTCCCTCCAGGAGCCGTTTTGCTCCAACCGGAAAAAAGGAGAAGGTGAAGATGTTGAAGAAGCAGAGGAGGCATGGTCATCTGTTGTTCCAATTGATGTGTGTGTAGAGGTCTCAAAATCGCTATCACTGGCCTCCGAAAAGGTCACATTCCTCTTCTTTTTCTGTTGTTTTAATATGGGTTTTAAAGGAGTATGATTAGGTCTGTAGCGTGCTGTTCTCCAATCGTATACCCTGTTCGCTTCATAATCTGCTTCATCTCTTTGAAATTTATGTTTTTTAATATCTACTATTTTTTCTTCATAAGCATCTATTGCAGAATCAAGCTTATGATCAAGCATGTTGAATAGATCATTATGTTCCATGGTAGACATATTAGTTTGTAATACTTGTATTTCTTCTTGTACAGTCTGGATTTGGCTTTCTTTGAAACGGACAAGTATATCAATAAGTTGAAAAGAGCATTTGCTAAGGGTGTCATCCCATTCAGTGGCAAATGGATGGCCCGCAGGAATGCATATAGGTACCTTCTTAATTCTTAGGCCCCTTGGAATGCATTTATGTGTACAATAATTTTTGAGAGTATAAATATCCCACCATAGCCGTATCTCTTTTTGCATAACTGCTTCTAGTTTTCTAAAAGCACTCTGTATACTCTTAGTTTCAGGTGTATATTCGGATCCAAAAATTGTGCCTTTAGCAGCTGTCCTAAGTGGATTATCCAAATTGGATCGTAACGCCCTGTGTGTTATACAGCCTTCAGCCATGTTAAAGCTTAAAAAATGTGCAATAGGGCACCACTCTCTTCTCTTCTTATAGTATGTCTGTGAAATTTCACTTGTAAAGATATTTAAACACAATGTAAAAATAGGAGAGAGCAGGTGGACTAATGTCCCATATAACCAGATAAAAAAGAAGGAACTTGCCTGTCCCTGAGTCCACCGCTACAATCTCCTAGACACGGTAAAGCCGGGTGCTTGGTAGAATGTGGACATCTGCAGCAAAATTTAGTCACAAACTATGTGAGAACCATATAGATTCATACAGGACAATTTACACTTTAATAAATATACCCTCAACCAATTACTTTCCAGTGTTAACCTGAATTTCTAGTCAGCCTACTTTGCCTTGGTACCTAAAAGTGCATACTATGATTAAGTGCTGACGCACAGAACGCGTAAGTGGCTGATCCACACGCTTTTAAATGTCTGTACATTGACCTCCTTTTAAAGATTATTTAATAAAGAAGTTGCTTTTACTAACGGAGTGCCGGAGACATCTGTGATTATACGTTGTACCACTGGGTCTTGGAAACACCCACACTCCTGGGCACCCGTGCTTTTTTCCAGAATGGTGAGCTGAACTACAACACACTACATCATACAGCACCAAGGATAGAGCTGAACTACAACACACTACACCATACAGCACCAAGGATTGAGCTGAACTACAACCAGGGCCGGTTCTCCGTATGGGCGGAGTGGGCCGTTGCCCTGGGCGCAATTAGCAAGGGGGCGCACGCACCGGCACCCCCTTGCTAAACGCCGTCGCGCTCCTCTACATTGACTCATGTGACCCGATTGGTCACATGAGCCAATAGAATGCCGGGAGCACACAAATCAGCGCTTCCGGCTTTCAGTTAGCCTGCAGCAGAAGAACAGGCAGGAGCCGCGATCGCGCCTTCAGATGGGGTAAGTGAAGCCCCCCTCTGACCCACC
>WMED01013625.1:0-14337 GCA_019650415.1 Pipa parva | reverse complement strand
ACAGTTGCAGTGTAACTCACACCATGCACCCTGCGCATCCGTACAGCTGCAATGCTTCCTATTGGCGATAGGAGTTGGTGTGGGAGATCTACCCCGGAGCCCCCTCCAAAGAAGCTCAGCTCCAACTCTGAACGGGCGGGCCGGTCAGAGACAGGAGGCGGGCCGTATGCGGCATGGGGGCCGCCCCTTGCCCAGGTCTGGTATAACCAGTACCAAAGGGATTATAATGCTCAGATGGTGGAGATATCCTGACTGCATCTCTATTTCAAAGAGGCCAGAATTATTAGGTGCACTTGTAGAAAAATCTTTACGTGGTTTAAAGTCTTGTTCAGTTATTTACCCATCTAATTGTCACTGTAACATAACTGATTTTTGCAATATATATATGACATACCTATTTACCAATGAGTTTTAAATTTAGAGCCAATATCCTCTAAATGTAAAGCCCTTGTCTTACCTTCTTGCTCCTCAGCTGATCAGATTGGAATCCCATGCCATTGACTTGATCAGCATTGCTATGTGCAGTGTAATACAATGGCATCTGGGTGGGCTAATGAGTAATTGACAATGTAAATGAAGATCACTTGGCAATTTGAATTGGTTGTTGTTTGTCATTTTGATATTGTAAACTGACAATTGGCTTATTAAAAAGTTTGCTACTGAAACTAATTTCTAGAAGGTCTGAAATTTTAATGCAAAAAATGCATTCTACCACTTTGTAGGTCTTCATGGAGCTATAGTCACAGATATCTGTATTTACAATTCAGAGGCTCCTGATACTTTGCACCGATCTGGTAAATCCCTCTCTCTCACAGTGTACCTGGGTTTTCTAATACTGATAAAAGCTGGATATGAGAAAATATTCACACTTGCAAATCTGATTATTTAGGAGTTTTTTTTTTCTTCTCTGGCTGATAACAAGAAAATAAAAAGGGAGGCTAGATTTACACAAACAGATTTAAGATGCTGCATGTATTATTGATTTCTCACCTCTAATTTACACAAGGAATGTAAACTCGCAGAGAAATGCATACAGCAAAAGCCAATAGATTCTGCCAAGCAACAAAGAGAAGTAGTAAATGTACTAAAAGTGCCTGTGTAAGCCTGTTCAAAAAGAAAAATGCGCTTTTGCTAGTTTGCTTATCAACAGTGCATGCATCTACAAATACAGTATCTCTGGAACTTATCCATACATCAGTGTAATGGATACATACACATCCTTTCAAACACAAAGCTGCTACTTTAACTGCATTACTCCTTTAAAGGAATATTGAACTAATGTTTTATTAGATCAGTAAAACAATATCAGCTGTGAAAGACAAAGGTAAAGATGTTAAAAATATATTGCATGGCAATCCTAAGAAAGTAATCTACCATTAGCCATCATTTGGTGCTCTGTTCCAAATCAATTGAATTCTTCTGGGGATTTACACAGTTTTACGGGAAGTGCTATTGCAGGAATCACACATTTTAAGAAATGTTGAATGCTCATAAAAAAAAATGCACTTATGTGCAGAATAAAATATTCCATTGATGCCGAGACTTTTCAGATTTACCTAAGGTTATATTGAGGTAAGTTTTGCATTGTACAAGAAGGTTGGTCGCTGAAACCTTTTGCAAAGCAAGTGTAGAGGGAATGTTGACATGTGCTCTCCACCACTTCCTCTAACAAGTGGCTTCTTTCACCTTCCCATCCTACAAAAAGAGCAATCTGTAGTGTGTTACAACTTACATATCCATTCTTAAGGCCATACTAAAAAGCATTATAAGAGTTCTGGGGGTTTAGAACTGCTTTCATATACTCACCTCATACAACACTGGCTTCATACAAGGATCCAAGGGTTCATGCAGATTTTTGTTCAGTCCTTGCATACTGATTTGACTGTACTTACTAGCTTCATGATTTACTTAATAGTTGTTAACAGAGTGATGGAGACAATGTAGGAAGCAATACTGCATGGTATCGTGTTAGTTAAAGTTTCGTTTTTGCAATGTTATATTTAAGTTTATATTGTTTCTAGAACCATAATAAAACATATAAGCATTTCCTGATTTTATAATGGTTGCCATTAAAATATAATACAATAACCACTGTAGAGAATCACTCAAGTGCTGGAGCAGTCTATAGGGATTAACACACCACAAACAGCGAGTTTCTTTTGCCTTCAAATGTTTATTAATGGAAAAAAGCTAACTTAACACAGCCTTTCTTTGGCAAAACAACAGTCACTTCAAAACAATAGAAATTTCCACAGGAAGAAGTCCTTGGTCAAAAACACAGTGGGTAAATACACCCCATACATGTTTGGTTAACAAAACAGAGTACCTTCCCTTATCCTGGGTTGTCTCCTTGGGGTTTCACAGTGTTGCAAAGCCAAGTTGTTTAGCAGAGTCTTTAACCATTAGTTCCTGTTTCTCTCACAAGGATCTTCAGCCTCAGCCACAAAAATACACTTCCAGAATACCAGCTCCAATCTCCAACTGGCTCTCCCAGCTGCCTTTTAATCAGGCTCTAGCCTGCTTCTGGGGAGACTTACAAAACTGGACTGAACTCCAGCAGTATGTCTGCATATTTGGGGCAAAATACCTCCCCTCAAGTACAACACCCTCACAACAAACAATTTGAAACAGCACACAACTCTGCATTTGAGTGAATTGTAGCTCAAATGGTTTAAGCATAGCTTAAATGCACATAATTTAATAGATAGAGTTGTAAAAATAAATTGTATTTGCAAGTATACAATGTCAAAATAATAATAAAAAATAACCAAATGGAAGTCAAGGGATGACTGTCATGTGAAGTCAATTATTGGTACAACATGTCTTGGGATTGAATAAGCTTTAATATGATGTGATGGTCATTTTAAAACATTGTTACATTGTTCCACTCTCCATGAAAAAACTTACTGTTCATTATTCCACTAAAAACATAAGCTGTTGCATCTTGTAGTACATCCAAATGAATGTAAATGAAGGAAACAGCAGTGAAACAAAGGTTGCGAACTACCAAACGAGATTATTTGCACTGCATTATATGTTTTGGGCAGGGCCCTTTATCAAATGACAGTGGTGGTTGATTCAGAACAGGGTTAAGTGTAAGGCAAACCCTTCCCATTGTGGTAGGGACCAATCCAAATGAGAGGGAGACCCAAAGTCCAAATTAAGGAACATCCTTTGACTCTAATTAAATATACATAAAAATGTGACAAATGTGGGTAAAAAAATAAGTACAAGAAAGAATAGTTTCTCTCTATTGCAGATATCGAATTGCCCTTGATTTTGATAGTCCCACTTCAAGTGGTAAGCTAATTATGTTGCTATAGTCCCACTTTGAGTGGTAAGTCAATTACGTAACGATAATACTAAGTATATTTTAGGCTATTGCATTACCATTTCTCTCCCGTGTACTAGAATGGTTTTTGATAATTCTAGCTATTTTGTTACAGGGCTCAAGGGCGCTTTAACGGCATTCCCCGAGGATTTGTGTTTGGACTGTTATGTTAATTTATTTTATCTTGTTATATGGACACATTTCAAAAGACTTTATTGTAATGAGGTGGCTAATCCTCCCTGCAGTCACCCATGTATTTACTGCATTGTATATACCCAGTGTCATTCACTATTGTAATTATTTTTCTATTCACATTTGTATGTATATGTAATTAGAGTCATTGGATGTTCCCTAATTTGGACTTTGTGTCACTCCCTCATTTGGATTGGTCCCTGCCACGATGGGAGGGGTCTACCTCACACTTAACCTAGCTCTGAATCAAGCATAATTAATCAAATGCAAATAATACATTTAGAAATTCACTACCTTTGTTTAGCTGTTGTCCCCTTTCTCTATATTCATTTGGATTACTATTGGAGCATGGATAGATACACCTAAGGGAAACAGCTCTTGTCTTCCCTGAGAGGAAGAAATTCTCACCATCCCAAGATTATGTTACTTAACGTCTTCTTGTAGTACATGTTGAACAATATATATACTGTGTATATACTGTATATATATCCCAGTACAAAGGAAAGGAGACAACTTATAAAGTTTGGTAATTAACAGGTTGCACCTGTGCCGACTCATTACATGTATGTAGCCAGTCCATTCAGCACCAGCCCAGTGGATAACTTGAAAACTGCATTCTCTATCTTGAATAGCTCAACAAACATTACAGCCAAGGATGCAGATGAAGGCTGCAAGTTCAAATTCAGGCAGAGGAGGAGAGGCAGAAAAAAGACATTTGGCCATAATCCAATTAACCTACCAGTATATATTTAAATATGGGAAGAAACAGGAGGAAACCCAACAAGTATGGGAAGGTCATACTAACCCAATGTCATGGTAAAATTGAATTCAGAGCTCCAGCGAAGCACTGAGCCACTGTATACTACAGACATGAAAATTAGCACTGCTGGGACAAGCCTTAATCATGGAGGTTTAAATTATGCAAGACCTGGACTGGTGAAAAACATGGGGGTGGCAGCATCATGTTGTGGGGTTGCTTTGTTGTAGGAGGGACTGGTGCACTTCACAAAATAGGTGGCATCATGAGAAAAGAAGATTATGTGGCAATACTGAAGCAACATCTCAAGACATTAGCCAGGAAGTTAAAGCTTGGGCAGAAATTGGTCTTCCAAATGAACAATAACTCAAAGCATACTGCCAAAATGGTTACATTCCCAGAGAACAATTAGGGGGTTATTCACTAAGGTGTAAATTTGACTGTCGAATTCGCAAACAGCGTATTCCCATAGCAAATCCACGACAATTTCCCCATTGTAAAGTTGCGACAAATTGTTAATGTTAAGACTGCGAAAATTTTCCCATAAAGTCGCGACTGCGACAATATTCTCATTATAAAGACGGGACTGCGACAGTAGCAGTCTATCGCAACTATCTTTATCTGGCAAATTCACACTTATACGCAACAATTAGGACTTTAGTGAATAATCCCCTTAGGGTTATTGGAGAAGACACATTGCAACTCCAAGTAAATCAACAGCAACCAACCTCAGGATTTAAATTGTTCCACAATCTTTAAACTAAATTGCATAGTTCCCCTACCCTCTAAAGACACACTTGTTACACTAATAAAACAAATCCCCCCATACCTTTCCTAGCACTAAATCCCTACAGCACCACCCTCCTCTACTCTAGACCAAACCGTTCCAAATGTCACCACTTTCTTACAGAAGGTTCATCTCTTTTTCACCTACTTACTTTTAGCAAATATCTTTTAACTGTCTTTTTACTTTCATTATTTCAGTTTGGAATTTTAATGGGGTATTAATCAAGGACATTTCACCCCTTTTTGCCACTATTTGAATTTATTTGCTGCTTTTCATCGCTTTTTGATGCAATTTCAGCAACTTTTTCTTTCAATTACAACCAATTTATGAAGTGGCGTCTAAAATGTTTTGCGACCAAACAAGATCCACATCTAATTTTACATTGTTTTCAAAGGAGCATCTTTTTTGCAGTTATCTACAATATCGGTGACTTTTGCGGTCATGAAAAATTATGGGATTTTGCACAACCATCTCTCATAGAGAATAATGTGTTGTCACCACTCTCTATCTGATGAATAATTTTTCGGTGACAAAACTTGTCAAAAAGGCTTAATAAATATCGGTCTACAGTGACAATTTTAGCGTGCTACTGCAACAAACTTGTCAGATATTTTTTCTCTACTTTGAGAAATATCTATCTTAGCCTTAGCTGCTGCCTACCTGCCTTTTTCAGAAATTTTTTTCAGAAATACCAAGCCAGTTGGTCAAGACACTAGGGGCTTATTCACTAAGGTGCAAATTTGACTGTCGAATTCTCAAACAGTGAATTCCCATAGTAAATCTGCTACAATTTCCCCATTGTAAAGTCGCGACAATTTTTTAAAATTAAGATTGCAACAATTTTCCCATAATAAAGTCGCGAGTGTGACAATGTTCTTATTATAAAGACGTGACTGCGACAGTAGCAGCCTATTGCAACTGGCGAATTCGCACCTATGCGCAACAATTTGGACTTTAGTGAACAGCCCCCTAACTTTGAAATCCAGAGCAATCAGCTAAATAGAAAGTAGGAAGAGTATTGGCTTTTGTAGACCGTGACTATCAATTAAAAACCACTGAAAATAAGTAAATATTATATATTTAACAGTGATATAGCATACTGCACTGTTCCAATAATAACAGAGCAGAAGGGTGTTAGTAAAGACTGCATGCAACCCTGGCTTTATGTAGAAGCTATAGAAAGGATGGGTAAAAGTGTCCAGACTCACTGCATATACAAAGTCACTAAAATATGTAAACTTAACTAAAATACTCACAATGAAAAATAACATGCATGAATATAAAGTAGTAGGTGAAAAACAGGAGTGAGCAAAAGCCGTTAAGCAAAATGCAATTTACTATATTGTAAAGCAGCGGTTCTCAACCTTTTCTATGCCGCTACCCCCGGCGCTTACGTCACAGCGTATCGCGTGATGACGTTTGGCCGGAACGTCATCACGTACATGCGTCACATGGTGATGTTTGGGTGAAACGTCATCACGTGGTGACGTTTTTGGCCAACGTCACCCTGCAGGAACCCTTATAAGAAGGGTCCTGCGGGCACTTCCGGGTGCTGCAGCGGTTCTCGATCCCCGTGGGATGGCCGTGCAACCACCGCCGGGGTCGCAACCCACAAGTTGAGAACCGCTATCGTAAAGGTTAAAAGAGACTATTCGCTCCAAATTTGTCTCAACATTTTTTTTAAAGAACCAGTAACAGTAAAAAATAAAATATTCACTTTGATTTAGAATGGCGCTATTCCTACATCACACTGGTAAAATAAAATATTCACTTTGATTTAGAATGGCACTATTCCTACATCACACTGGTAAAATAAAATATTCACTTTGATTTAGACTGGCACTAATCCTACATCACACTGGTAAAATAAAATATCCACTTTGAATTTCAATTCCTGATTTATATTTCATTGAGTTTGTTTTTCCATTGTCCACTTTTTGGACCTTCACATAACAAATATTCCTGAAGTGCTCCAGAAAGCCCAATTAGTCAAGGATGGTTACAACCAGTAATGAGAAGAGCAACATAAACCAATGTAAATCAGAAATGTAACTTCCAAGATGACAAGTCCTGCTTCAGAATAACGGCCATGCCAATCAAAAAGCATTTTCTTTCCTTGTATGACAAAAGAGACAAGAGGTACAGAAAAGAGCATTTTCAGGTGGTAACTAGGCCCGCTTGACATAACCACAGACAATTCTAATAGACTGGCCACATTTGACATTACACAGTCTTCTTGAAAGCCAAAGTATTCTGTAATTTACATCTGTTTCCTGTGGTAGAAGAATATTCTCAGCTCAAGACATATTTTCTTAAAGTAGAATTTCTTTCCACTCTATCATCTCCCATTTAACGCATAACCTCTTGTTATGGTTCAAAGCTGCCTAGTTTTCTGCAAATTACCCATATGGTTGGGTTTTATTTAAAAGTTCAAGCCTCTCTTTTACTTGCCTAAAGAACGAAACATTGGTCAGATTATGTTCCATTCTTTACTGCTACAGGCTTAAATGTACTTTCTACATGTCAGTGAATTAAATTTTGTTATCCTATTTCCATTCCCAAGTACCTGTATATGTATTACGTCCTATGAACTTCTCTATGTAAGACTAAACTGTGCTCATTAAAAGATCCTAAGCCTGAAATAGCCATTTTGTTCTGTTTATATCAAAGTTAACAGAAACTGAATTTGTGCCATTGGTGCTTATAGATTGATAATCTTCTGCAAAATTCAGTAAATGATTATTTACATTAATTCTGTAACAAGTTTTCCCAGTGAAAGAGTAAGACCAGTCAAAAATAAATTCAACTGAAGAAGTAATATATGCAATTCTCTTAAGTTAATTAGTGATGTAACTGTATTTCCTGAATCGCTTTGTACTTGTAACTTTAGCTATTCCTGTACTTACCCCTACTAACTATACTGTATAAAGAGTAAAGAAGAACTAAGCCACCTCTATAATCCATATTGCACTGAAAGCTTACCTCAAGCAATACAAAAAATACATGCTGCATTATGATTCATAAGCTACTGGTGTCAACTGGGTTCCACTCACAACTGGACTAATGGCTAAGTAGGAATCCTCTTTATTATTGCTTTACTGGGGGCAAAAAGATTTGGTTTGAGCAGTGCCCTGGGGTACATTTGGGGGGAAGGATTTGAAATTGTACTGCTAGTCCTTTCACACATATAAAGCTAAATATTTGGAGCAAGGCAAATTAAAATTAGAGACAAATAGGGGACATTTATTAAAGTGCGAACTGTCACGTAAATGCTGGTATTCACATCCTTTTCCTCGCATCCTCTCCAACCTCATTGGTACTCGCATCCTCTCCAACCTCATTGGTACTCGCATCCTCTCCAACCTCATTGGTACTCGCATCCTCTCCAACCTCATTGGTATTCGCATCCTTCTCCAACCTCATTGGTACTCGCATCCTCTCCAACCTCATTGGTATTCGCATCCTCTCCAACCTCACTTATGCAACAAACTCTTAAATGTGAGGAATTCACTACCAATTCTGATGCTTACTCGAGTGGCAGACTTACAGAGCTCTTCACATCAATTTGCATGCGTGTGCACAGGTAATTCATCTATTCAGCACGTGACGGAGCCTGTCGAAGGAGTGGATTCTGCAAGGTGTACTGCTACGAATTCGCCTGGTTGCCTTCGCCAGATCAGAGTGGCGAATTAAGGGGTTGATGGCAAGGCTCCAGTGTTCCCTAAGGAGCCTATTTGTTCAAAAGTAGCAATGGCAACTGCGACTGAATTAGTCTACTACTAAACATGAACTTGGCACAAGGTGACATAAAAATAAGTATTTTCACTTATATACAATTAGAAGGATATGATGAGACCGACGTCACTACCCTTCACTTGTTGAATTCGCCTCACTCCGCATGACTTCTCATCCTACTATAGTGCGACTGACTACGCCGCACTATGCATGCAACCGTGACTGACGCTGACTGCTGCTCCATGAATAAGAAGTGAATTTGCGTCTTCCTGATCATAGTGACATGAACAGATGTGAAGTCACTGTGCAAGGCGAATTTGCCCTTTTATTAATAACCCCTAAATGTTTAAATCCATATTAATCTGTCACATTCAATACTTCCAAACCACATCAGTTTTAAATTTCGTTTAAATTTGTTTTTCTCCTAAAAGGGTAACTAAACAGTTATAAACTGTTTCAGAACTAAAGTAAATGTTCAGTTTAATGGAAACTGGGATTTGACGAGTGAGAGAGAGAAATTTGGGCAGTTTTTGTGGACACTACATAACAGCATATCATATTCAGCAGCCAACAAAGCAATAAAGAACATTAAGGTGATAAAACACTACTGCCTACAATTCCCAGCATTCTCTGCATGATTTGATAGTGGACAAAATTATGACTGCTGCAAAGCAGCTAAGCGCATTTTGTGAATTGCACCAAAACATAAAAGTCAGACTAGAAACATATCAAACATGAAATAACACTGCCTACAATTCTCACTACATAAAAACCAGAGCATTTCAACAACAAGGGGGTAATTCATCAAGCAGCAAAGTGAGCTACGAAGCATTCGGCTCACTTCGCTAATGGTAGTATGCGCATGCTGTACGCGGACATCAGCATGCGCATTAAAGGGATTCCCGTCTCGGTGAGGCAACTCTTTTGTTCTCGCCGAGACGGGAATCCCTTTAATGCGTATGAGGATGTCCGCGTACAGGACATCAGCATGAGCATACTACTATTAGCGAAGTGAGCCGAACGCATCGTAGCTCACTTCGCTGCTTGATGAGTTACCCCCCAAATGTTAAAATGAGGCTGCAGCTACACTAGCAAGACAAAATGTCTGATAATGCATGTCACTGCATACTAAAATACTAATCAGGCTCTGAGTGGCAGCCAATTTGAAATATAGGTCTTACAGTTAAACCTATATACCGCACCATGCTGTAAAATGTTACATTTGCATAAATAATCTTTTCAAAACGTGTTCAACTTGGTCATATTATTACCCAGACTAATTTGGTCTGGGTGCTAAGGCTATGTTAAGTTAGACTAACTTTTATATATACTGTAATTTTTCAGCCTTAAGCGTTCTGCAAGGAATATGTAAATAGCAAAAAGGCGATGTTGTACATCAGTGAATATGCTAATCAGGAATAATCAGGCATGTTATGGGAAGAGAAGTTCTCAAAACTAAATAAGAGTTAAAAAGCATAAATAATATATTAGAAAAGTTCTACAAAATGTCTAAATATACCGGAGAACTCACATTTGTGGGCTAAATTGACTAAGTTTTGAACAGTCGCGTAGAGCCATGAATTTACGTCTATTCTGCACTTCCCCATGTTTTCTTATTGAGCAAACTCTGCAAATTGGTGCATATGAGTGACTACTCAAGTTGCGAACTTATGGACTTTTTCACATCAATTTGTGTGCGCATACACATGTACTTCTACTATTGACTAAGTGGTGGAGTGGTCTGAAGGTGCAAATACGACTTAGTGAACTGCTCTGAATTCATCTGTTTGACTTTGCCACTTCAGACTGGTGATTTGAGGAGGTTGATGGCAGTGCTCCAGTGTTGCATAAGGTGACTATTCATTCAAAAGTGACAATGCTGACTGCAACTATGTGACAACATGACCTAGGGACAGGGTGACATAGAAATAGATAGAAAATTCACAGAATACAGTTAGTGGGATATGGTGAGACTGATGTCACTGCCGTTCACTTGTCAAATTTGCCTCACTCCAACATGACTTCTCACACTACTTCTATCTGACTGACTACGTCCCACTACGCATGCTACAGTGATCGCTGCTGTTCACCTGTTCAACAAGTCTATTCTCCACTTAGTCAATATTGAGAAGTGAATTTGCGACTATTTTGGCAATGCAACTCGAATTGTAGCAAAGCGAATTTGACAGGTGAATTCCCACTTTAGTCAATGAGGATCATAGCATAAATTAAAAAATAGTGAAGCAAAATTATTTGTAAGCTACTATGTTGTGTGGCTTTTTACAGACTGAAAAGGAAGTACAACTGATAGAAGCTTACTACTACCCCAATCATTTATACTTTATTAGGATCCCTTTGTGTTATGTGGGAACTTTACTCGCAAGATGGAATAGGTTTCATGGAGAAGTGTCAATGATGTCCTTCTAATGTCAGAGCATTATTGAGATGTATTTTCTGCTATCTTACAGACTTTTAAAACAGGGAAAGTGACCTACAATTATCAGAGGGTTGCAGTGGCAGTTAGAACTGACAGCAACAAAAATCATATGTTCAGTGAGAATTACATTGACCTGCTAGGGTTGCTCTTATAAAACAGATATCATCACCATGCAATTTCCTCTTTTCAAAATACCATTTAAAAAAAACATTGTATCATTATCTAAAACATAAGAGATCTGTTCCATATTTCTATGTTATGATAGAGTGCTCCAATTTTGCTTAGTCTGTCTGCTTCAATCTTTTTTTTTTTTTTTATTCTTTCCACTTTTCCTTTAAGACATAGTCCAATAACTTCCAGAAAATAGAAAAATTGTCTACCATTTTACTCCTGGAAATAAACTTCTACAGAAAGCAAAGAAATAGACGAAGACCTTCACAAAATTAAAGTTAGTCACTCAGTCAATCAGTTCTATCACTGCACATATGACATTCACATCTGATTAAAAATTAGGTTAAAATACTAAGCCAAACTGTTCTCACAATCTGATTTCAAGAGGGGTTAGTATAGATTAGCGAACCCAACTGTGATGTGAATAAGGAGGTACTTGACTAAAGAGAGAATGCAACTGTTAAAGGGAATTCTCACCACTTCAGGTGGCTAAGCCATGACTCTCTACTCTTACAGTGGATTCCCATAGCAAATCTGCTACTATGTCCCATAGTCAAGTTGCGACCACGTCAGTAGCAGTCTATTGTGTAGTGTGTGACTGTTGTTTGGTGGTGAATTTGTCACATCGCAGAATTTGCTGAATACCCCCTCACTAAGACTTCCCATTCTTGGCTTCAACCCTTCTCTTTTGCTGCCCCTTATCTTTGGAATTCTATACCCCTCTACCTCCACTAACAGCAATCATCAATATCTTCAAAACTAAACTGAAATCTTACCTATTGGAGCACTGGCACTAGTTTTCATTTCCATATTTTATATTCTATTTTGTATTTATTTTCTTATTAATTGACACCTATAGCCAAATGAACTGTCACTTTATGCTACTGCACTTGTTACCCTCCTATCTGTTTATGTAAGTCTTCCTCCTATTCAGATTGTAAGCTCTATGGGGCAGGGACCTCCATCAATCATGACCTGAAACTTACAGTGATGTATTTTCTTGAATATGTGCTTGTCATTTACGTCACTTGTTCTTTGTTAAGCACTTCCCTTGTCTGTATTATAACTGTTTTGTTGGATTGCACAGCACGATGTAACCTTGTGGTGCTTTATAAATAAAATACATACATGCAATACATACCCGAATATGGGAAATATGGGAATATGAGAAATGACAAATTCACACCTTTACGAGACAATTCAGATTTTAGTCAATAACCCCCTCACAGTTCAAAACAATCTATCTTTAAAATCAGGTCAATTCAAGAAAAATTAGACAGCAAAGTAAAAGTGGTCAAAATTTGAGAGGCTTTACCTAAAAAGACCAAAAATTTTTTTTAAAAATTATGAGAGAGAATTTGAGTTTAATTTTGGAAAATGACTCATTTTCTGCTTGCACAAAAGGCTTTTTTCGTAGTAGTCATATGGATATTTCCTGGTATTTTAAAACTGACATGATCTTCTATAGCCATAAAACAGCAGTTCAGTCATGGTTTATGACACTCTTTTCCAAGATGTTTTTACAATAAAGTAACCAGACTCGCCGTAGGCAGGGCAAGAGCAATGATTTGTCCTGTTTTATATTCTGTAATTGAATTGGCAGGAGCTTATTTGTATGACAGACACAACGCATGGCTGCTTCAGGATCACAGAATGTCGTTCGCAATATTGTGTGTGACAAAGAGATGACATAATGTTACTCTTGTAATTAATAACCCATTTGTCCCTTGTCTAAGACACAGAGGACATGGATAGCCATGGAATATATTTAAAGCTTTTGGCACTGCTCACCTACTAAATCATAGTGCTTCTGTCTGTGGCCTACGCATAAAATAGAAGGTAAAAGAGAGGATGTTCAGCAGGGACAATAAAGTTCTACAGAAAGAACATGGAAAGATGTGCAGTGACTATAAAGTTGACTTATTGGGAATGTTGTACACTGGGGCTTACTGCTCATCCACAGTATTGATTGATTAGACGAGTTAACTCTTTTTTTTATTTTTTAATTAGTATTTCAAGTTTCATATTGTGTAAAAGCAGAGCTGTCCAGATGGTCATTTAAACCAAACACTCTCTCCAAATTCTACTCTTTGGGGGCGCATGTTTAACAAAGGGCAAAATCACTGCATGATTTGTTGGGCTCCATTTTATTTTTCTTTCTTGACCATTTATATCAAATCAAATAGAAGGGGAAAAAAAGACCAAGTGAAACAAATTCAGAACAGTTTTGACTTGATTTCTTTATTTTCAACTATTTTTTCCCTCCTCCCATTTTTATGCAGGCTTGAAAATATGCACCATATGGGGGAGGACAGAAGGAAGATCATTTCACAAAGTAGGGGGCAAATGGTTAAAATATGCTTATGAAAATTAGTGGGACAAAATTAATTACACTCCTCGGAGTCACTCCAAACAGGGCTCTCTAATGGGCTCTCAAAATGAGAGGTACAGACAAAACAGATACGCTTGAATGTTATTATCAGTAGTTTTCTAATCTAAACTAATGAAATTGCATTAGGACATCTCAGACCTGCTAAATCTTGAAAATATAAGTTGTCTCATTTTACTATGGTAAAATCTGGAGTCTAATCACCTACAATCTTCTATTCAATCAACTATAAAATAAATATAATATAGTGTGTAACCAAAACACTACCTACTGTGCTAGAAATACTGTGGTCATTTAACACCACCGTCACAATGCTTGTTTGGGAGATAGAAAAGAATTCAGTGATTAACCCAATACATTATGCTACCCCTTAGCTAAAAGGTGGAGATAAAGCTTTCAGCATTGACCCCAACCCAATCATGACTGAGCAAAGGATAGATGGGAGGAATTTTGTAAGCAATCTTGTGCCCTCTGTATGTATGTATTTACAAGTGCTGGTCAACGAATTAGAATAATTTGAAATAGTGCAATCATGAAA
>WMED01013624.1:0-14337 GCA_019650415.1 Pipa parva | reverse complement strand
CATGTGAAAATATGATATTTGTGTCATTCTCAAAACTTTTGGCCATGACTGTACAGCTATAAATGTAATTTTTTTTAGAGAATCTCAACATTAATATTTTCTTAGATTACATACAAACCTACAGTTTACAAAACCATTTCTTGTGAATAATCGATTCTCCAGTCTGCCTTGGTGTATGTAGTGTAAGGAAACATTAGAGTATCCCATGAAGGCAAACTTAAACAATTCTACAGACCCATGGTATGAAACAAACAAAAAATTACTACTATAATTTTTAAGAAAAAGTGCCAAGAAGGCCAAACTTCCACTGAGTAATACATTTTTAAAAAATGCATTGTTGAAAATAATAATAGAAAACTAATTTAACCATCAAACGCCCCAAAAAATAATCATGGAATCCATAGTATAAATCAGCAGTCGCCTCGCAAGACTGGAATCCCTTTAAAGCATTTGCTGATGTCCATGCGCAGCACATCAGCGAGCACATAACAGTGTGTGCGAACAGAGGCGAAGGATCGGAGGGTAAGTTTGGACTATGCTGAATTACCCTCTAAGAGTATACATATAAAGTGTGCACTATAATGCTACTCATCGTCCTTCTTGAAATTTGCAGCTTTGTCAACAATTAAACATTTTCAAACAGAAATAGGGTGATGTCAATAGTGAAATCTGCTTTGAGATTCATTTGTTCATTTGTGAGGTAATCTCAAATATATTCCACCGGATGTTTGTATCTCCACTTTTTAAACAAATATTTTTGTCACTGATAGTGTTAAATATTTTTTCCTTTAAAATTGCTATAGATCAAAATATATGATGCAAGGCTAAATTATCCTGGGGGTATAAAATCTGAAATGAAAAGTATACAGTGACTACTGTCTCTATCCTATATTATTCTTAGCATGGAAGAACCGTAGTAGATTTATCATGTTAAAATCCCAAAACCAAACCATGTGGTATGTTTTCCAGACATTTTTCTCTATTATAGATGTTGCTTTGTACAATTATAGATCTATCCTAGTCCAAACAAATGAAAAAGAGGGTGATCAACCAACCTTGCTCTTCACTTTCACTACTAAGAGGAACTTCTAGAGGACCTGCTATTTTTCATCATCATATTCTTAAAGCCTGGATCTCAGTTTGTGATCTTATAGCACATTTCAATACCTGGACCTTTGAGTAAGCTTCAGTGAAACCCTGTCATTACTCCAAGGAAAAATGTTTGCATTCATGTCCAGCAAAAGGCCTCAGAATTCAGGAACTGATTCATAATAATTTTATTCTCTAGCAAAAATGTGTCCATCCTCTCGATAATGAAATTGCCATCAGAACTATTTGTAGCTGTTATACCTCTACACTTTCTTACACTTTCAAGTACCATTTTCTTGGTCATTAACTCCAAATAAACAATTAATTAGAAAGGAAACTATGCCTTCATATTGTCTTTTCAGAGTTTATAAATTATTTGTTTGGATTTAGATAAAAAGTTCTAAATTATAAAAAATAAAAGGATAAATAAAACCTCAAACCCTCACAGAACCTTCCCTGATACACTGTGCCTCAAAATTTTCAAACTTTCCAAAGTCTGTGAGGCACAAGAAAACAAACTATAATATCCTTATTCATTGATAACCAGTGGCCAGCAATTCTTCATAACATGTTTTGAAATGTATCCAAAAAGTGCTGGACATTCAGTCAGAAAGCAAGGTATTCTAACAAATTTGGTGGGCATGCCCCATATTAGATGCCTTTTGGAACAAGATTACAAAAATAATAGAAAGGAACAGTCCAACCTGATTAATAAAAAGTAATGTGTGTTGTAAATGCACAATAAAAGTTTTTGCTAATGTACGTAGTGGGTTACTGGCTAATGTCTGAATTGTACTGATACTGTCGCAGTCGCAGCTTTATAATGAGAACATTGTCACAGTCAGGACTTTTCAATGGGAAAATTGTCGCAGTCGCAGATTTGCTATGGGATATTACATACCCAGTTTAATCCTATACCTGTCCCTGAGTTGCCCCAGCACTGGTTCCTGTGTCCTGTACCTGAATTGCTCCAGTTTCAGTATCCAGCATCTGTGTTCCAGTCCTTCCAATCCCAGTATCCTGTACTTGTGTTCCTGTGTTTGTTCTGTATTCTACACCTGCACAGTCCCTGTTCCAGCTACCACCTGCGGAGGGTGAGTCTGAGGGCCGCGACCTGGGAGTCTCTCGATGCAAAGGCCAGAACTCCCTTGCAGGGGTTAAAGGTGAAGACCAAAGGCTCCTTAGACTCTGCGCCTCAGATAAACCTGTGCCAACTTCTGCAGTGGTAAGAATGGGAATCCGTTGTTTGAGAATTCCACAGTCGAATTCTCACTTTAGTCAATAACCCCCTTAGTCTTTTATGTGAGCAAAGCAATAACATGTTCCTCCTGTGCATCAGGACACAGCTCTTCTGTGTTTTCTTCCTAGTCAGATGGATGGAGCATTTCTTCACCACTAACTTATTGGGGTTTCAGAAAGGTCAAAATTAATAGTTAATAAAGTACCATCAGCAGTTACAATAGCTATAGTTAATGGTGTATATTGTCAGTAGCAATAGCAAGCTGATATTGGGTATGAGAGAGCCAAATCTATATAAAAAGAAAGTCAATGTTTCAGTCCTTTCTCCAAGGCTTTTAGTTCTTTCTTTAACATTTGCTTGTGCTGGGCTAACTACACCTTTAAGAATTAAAAAAAGATTAAAAAACAGGTGGATGACAGTTTAAAGTTTCTGATTGGTTATTTAGCATTATCCAGCCTGTCAATCAATTCCTTCATTTAAAGGGGAACTATACTATAAATTTATATTTACCTGATCGATCTTGCAGCAGTATACTTCCACAGATCAAGATCGTCAGAGGAAAACATTGTCTCTCCTCCTCACTTTTGGGTATATGTAATAGACATCAGTTGCTCACAAAGATGAGTTGCTCCTGAGTTCCGCTGAAATTAACCGACTGCATGTCCAGATCAATATGTACATGCACAGTTGGCTAATTTCAGTGAAACTCGGGAGGGGGCAGGACTATGTGAGCAACCAACGTCACTTACATAGACCCTGAAGTGAGGAGGAGCTGTGTTGTATTCATTTGACAATCCTGGGCTATGGATCATCAGATGAACACTGATATATAGCAAATTTACAACCGTATTGCTGCTAGATCGATCAGGTAAGTATCAGTTTACACTATAGTATCCCTTTAAAATTCCAAACTAAACTGCTTAAAAGGAAGTAGCTAAGAGGGGGGAAAGAGCCTCTGTACCAAACTGGCCCTAAAATGTGAAGGATGGAAATAAGTAAATGATCTATACTTCAAAAAGCATTTATTTAACTTTTAGTTAACACTGTAAATAACTGTTGGTGGCAAAACTGTTCCTTTAAGGCAAATATTTAAAATTACCTCATCAGCCTATTATTTTTCTGTAATAATTTCTGGCCTATTTTCCGCTAACAACAAAAAATTATTTGACATTGTCTTGCTATTGAAAATTCCTTATCACTGGAAATCTCAGGTCCCTGCCCCCCCATCTCCAGAACGGAATAATTATATTTTCAATCACAGGAGAATGTGACCAGGTATAATGAAACATGAGAGCTCTGGGCATTCTACACACACACCCAGAGCTCTTTGAGCCTATTCAGGTTAGAAACTTGAAGTAATATAATTACCACTACATTCAATTCTCTTTCCTGAATACTAAATCCTTTTCTATTTATCTTTATAACCTAAACATTTCAGACATCACGAGTAGCTGGCTTTACAGAATACTCGGTAACAAACTGCTGTTATATCGATTTATCTTGTTGACCCAAAATCTTGCATGAGCAATTATTGGATTTATCTTTGCAATGACCTTGATTATATTTCTTCTGATTGATCACTTTTTCACATTTAAATGTTCTCTTTTTCCAAATGTTAATTAATGGAATTAATGATTTTTTTTTTTTTTAAGTAACCATTTGTCCTGCACATCAATTGAAATTTCAAAATTAAACCAATTATTTGATAATCACAATCCTCCCTGATATTAATACTTCACTCTTTTTGTTCCAGAATGTATTATACAATCTTTTAAATAGAAAAACAAAAGAGATGTCAATGATTGGCTAAAATCTTCTATCTGATATTCCAAATATTTTATTAATTTTTATTCCATGTTAAATGACGAATCCACTGATGAGTGCCCTTTTCTGCTTTGTTTTTTTTTTCTATAAATGATTTATTGAGATGGAACACAGTGTTAACTCAAGATTTCAAATTAATAAAGAAGTACTTGTATTATGTCAGTGGGCGATAGACATAGCCGGTTAGGGAGGTATATTGGCATAGGAGACTGGGAGCTCCAGAAGGCCTTACTCAAGAATATGATATAGGATTTATAGGACATAAAGCGAATATGTGATTTGACTTTTATTTATGTGTCTGGCATTTCATGATATATCACTAAGGGACAATGTTGAGAAGCCTCTATATAAAGGGTGGGATATGGGTGTTTTAACACATTTTATTAATTACTGAATAAAGGGAAGTTTTCATGAATGGGGGGAATGCTGTTGTGAAGGATTTTTTAAGATGTTTTTACACATCTTTCAATGGGAGACTCCTATCTCATGGCTAAATACATGTTTTTACAATCATTTCAATGGCAGACAATTCCTAGACCATGGTATGTTGTATTAAAGAAAAGTGAGAAAACAGAATGAACTTTTTGCCTGTTTTTTTGGTTATAGATTGATCGTTTTTATTTTTGCTCATTGGTATTTTTCTTGTATTAGTGCTGTTCAGACCCCCTCTGAATGCTACTTGCCTGTTGCCATCTCTTTTTTTAGACTACTCATGTTTCTCAGCATCTGATTGGCCATCAGGTGTCGAGTTCCTCTCCAGCCAGCAGTGTCTGCATGAGAGCCGACGCTAAGTGGGCTATGTCAGGTACCATATCGGGAAACATCCTGCAGTTTATCATGTACCTTTGACTGATACTCTCTTCCTCTGCCAGTATTGGCTTTAATTACTTGCTTAAGTGAGGCTGAACTTTGAAGCTCTTTTAAGAGGCCACATATTGTGGGCATTAAGTGGGGAAGAGTTCTGATTTCTTGTTTTGAGCCAGTAAAGGGGGATATTACTAATTCCTTTTTTTTTGACACCAGAGTCAAAATATCCAGATGTCAATTACCAAAAGACAACTGAAAGAATAGTCTGAAAACCTAAATCTCAAACTCAGCTAAACTGCTTCAAATGATGAAACCAAAACACTTTTGGCATGGAAGATGGGGTGGGGAAAACTCGAAACGTTAACCACAAACACTAACTGGTTCACATCTCTAAGATTAGGTAACTCTAGTATTCCTAACACTCTAGGGTGACACATTTTCTATTGATTTTGAGTGAAATATCAGGAACCCTGCTGTAAGCCCCCTATTTAGTCACTTTCATTATGCCTAGAAAAACTGCCACTTCAACACACAAAGAATACCCCAATTGTCACAAATATGCAGTGAATAGATGCAAAAGGGTGTGTAAATGTATTATCGCCATAACGTTGTGAACTGTGGGAGAATTCACCACATTGCGAAAAAGGCTTTTTTGAATATACAAAGTTGGCAAAGTGTCTAATAGTTGTGAATTTACACATCGGGGTTAATTCAGCATAGTCCGAAGTGAGGTGCAGAGTGTTCGCCTCACTTCGGACTGACTGATCTGCGCTCGCTGATGTCCTGCACGCAGACATCAGCAAGCGCATTAAAGGGATTTCAGTCTCGACGAGGCAACTCTTTTGCTCTCGCCGAGACTGGAATCCCTTTAATGCAGTCGCTGATGCCCGCGTGGAGGACATCAGCGAGCGTAGACCAGTCAGTCGGAAGTGAGGCGAACACTCCGCACCTCACTTCGGACTATGCTGAATTACCCCCATCTTTGGGACAATTTGCACTTTGATAACAACGTCTCAAGGTTTAGAAAGGAGAGCAAAAATCAGTTACTGGTATTCACACACACACACACACACACACACACATATAAAGGTATTTTTCTACTCATATATCTGAGAAACACAAGTAATAGCAGTGAGTTTTTACAGAAACAGAAGGCATGCTGCACAGGGTTGGTTTGTTGCTTTTAATCAACTCACTATAATTATAGTATATATTTTAATACTGAATAAATCTTATGATAAAATCTACATTAAAGAAAACTTGATTGAGTCATTCTCTTTGAAGAAATTCATAGTGAAGGTTATTTTAAAAGAAAACTGAAGTCTGAAAACATAGTCCATTATATTAATCATTACCTCTCCCATTGCATAGTTATCTACATTAGATTATCAGATTTGAAAATATTTTAAACAGTGTAAACCAAATGTAGTGTAAAATGTACATATATAAGCCATATATATAGTAATATGAATATAGATACCATCCAGAACAGGCACTACATCACCAAATTACCATAGCTGGTAAATTTGATTTATTTTTTATATATAATTGACCAGGTGAACAGTTAGCAGTTCCATTTAAGAACTAGAACTAGAGCTTCAAACATTGTTGGGCATCTGTGGAGAAAAATAAAGATGGTAATGATGAGGGGAGGGAAAACACATGAACCAAATTGTATTGTAATATCCAATAATTTAGCAAATCTATTTACACACATTGCATTGTTTTACAGCAGGTGTGTCAATCCTCAGTAAATTTAAAAACAAGGCAAATTTTTCATGTTTCAGTAAGAAAAAAGTTCAGATTAGCGAAAATAATGACCTTGTCCAGTACCTGTTAACTACACACAAAGGGGGTTATTGACTAAAGTCTGAGGGGGTAATTCAGGAAAGAGCGACGTTACCTTGCAATGCTTCTGATCAGTTCGCTGAGACGGGTACGCACTCCCTGGTCTCCTGCAAGCAGAGGTCAGTGAATGCTTTAAAGGTACTTCGGCTCACCTCGCGACCACTCGAGTCCCCTCGCCGAGCCTAAGTACCTTTAAAGCGTTTGCTGATCTCCACTTGCTGGAGACCAGGGAGTGTGTACCTGTGTCTGCGAACTGATGAGAAGCATCGCAAGGTAACTTTGCTCTTTCCTTAATTACCCCCTGAATCGTTGCAGAAAAGTATGAATTCGCCACTTCCCCATATTCGAGTATTCAGCAAACTCTGCGATGTGCTGAATTCGTCAGCTAACGACAGTTGCATGGTACACAACAGATGTCTATGAATACGATCATGAATTCGCTATGGGAATACTGATGCGATTGTGGATTTGTGGGAATCGTGTTTAGCCAATAAGGAGTAGAGAATCTGGGCGTAGCCACCCAAAGTGATAAGAATTCACTTCTACAGTTGAATCCTCACTTTGAACAACAACCCCCAAAATGTTCCCTATTTGTGGGTCTGTATTGCACAACTTACTTCGAATTTCTGAATTCCTCTTTGCTTTTAAAATGCCTGTAATTTTATATATATATTTTTTTAGAAGTACCGGTAAGTATATGACATATGAAATGGTCTACGTCAGTAAAAATTATTGGTAAGGTTAGTAAATATTTTGAAAAATGTCATTTATAACCTTTTCCAAGGGTTGGCATTTCTGGTGTACAGAACTAATGCAATGCATAACCCTTGAAATCAAGATATTTGATCACTGTTAGGATAAGGCATGTTGAACCCAACAGAGAGGGTTCACCACCTACTTATTAAATGCATTATTAGTGTACACACTAGAGCAAAAATTTTAAACACTGCACAAATAGGTAAAAAAATAAATAAATAAAAAAAATAAATAAATAACACTTATTAACTGAATAGGATCAGGTATGTGCACTACTAGTAAGATTAGGATGTGATGTACTGGAAAAGGTTTTTGTGCAGGATCAAGTGTGAGGTACTAATGAGATTATAATGTAATTAGGATACAGTGGGTAGTAATAAGAAAAATAGCGAGAGGGTGCAATGATCTGTGTATTGTACAGGTGAGCAAGGGTATAGTTTACAGTACCAATTAATGTTGGGTGCAATAACCAAGTGCAGTACCAATTAGTTAGGACTGCAATCAGCAGTACAATGCTCTGTGCTCAGCCCGATTACACCTAGATATAATGCCAATACTTTTTAAGTCAATATACAATGCATAGTGTCCTTCTTACTTCCACCAGTGCCAATCCTGCTACTACCAAATACAATGCTGAATGCAGAGCACATTCCCAAGTAGCAAATCATGGGTGGAAGGGACACCCCCTATAGACAAATGCATAATATACAACACAGTTTGCAGTGTCAAATGTAGTGTGCAGAGAAAATCATCTAATTATAAATGCAGAGCAATGAAGTGTGCCCTGACAGAAGGCAATAACACTGAACAGACAGAGGTAGCATTGTACTTTTCCTACTGCCAATGGAGTGGGGCTATAAGGAAATCAACCTGCAACAAGCTCTGCTTTAAATATACATCAGACAATCTCTCCAGATGTTGTGTGTTGTGTTGTGTTCCAAAGGAAAAACTACCAAATTTTCTACAGTTCTCCAATAGACATTTCTGAAATCTCCTTGTCGGACATGTCCCTGATATTAAGCACTTTGCAAATAAGCCTGCATTTCCTCCCACACAAATTTCAAAGACGCTCTGTAGTATTGTTCAAAAATGTCCTAGATGTTCCTCAGTGCCCCACACACATACCTCATCTGCTTTGCAGGATCCCCTCATGTGCACAAAATGATCTGCAGTGCTCACACATTTCCCATATGCTTCAAAGTAACTCTAAATGCTTTTAATGCACTCACAGATGCTCTTTGCAATTTTTAGTTATCGCCAAACACACACCCCAATGCTTTATTCGTGCGACACACTTACCTCCTATAATTTTTAATTCACCTGCATACACATGCCACATGTGACCATATCCCCCAATTGTATGCTGTGGTAACCACAACACTACTCAGTATTGCTTACTGTCAGGAGCTACTCAGTAAAGACTACTGGTCATTTATATTACCTATTGTATTTATTAGTGCATTGATTTAAAAAACATAATTTATAGTTAACAGATGATAACAGAAAATTTTCCTAACAGGAACAAGTAAAGCATATTACATAAAAATCCCCTTCCGAAGGGGCTTTTCAGACTTGCTAATGGACACCATATTAGTATGAACCGGTTGCAGAAATTATTGTTTAATATCCCAGCAAACACATTTTTCCATCCTAAATGTGTTTTAAATGTCCCAAATACATTAAAGGCTACCTTCAGAAAAATGGTCCATTCAAAGTATTCATGGAATATATAAGCTTTCCAGAAAAAGACTGCTGTCATTTCCTGTCAGGAAAACATTTATATATATATATATATATATATATATATATATATATATATATATATATATATATATATATATATGCCTTGGAATAGCAAAGGAACTTCACTTTGGGAATTAACAGAAAACAGCTGTGGCTGCCCTTGTGCTGGAGTCACTAGAGTTATAAGGTTGCCTCCATTACTGCCTCTATTTCCTCTCCAACTTCATCTATTTGGAAGACAGAAATAATATAAATGGTATAGAGTTGGATACAATCCATGTTTTAAGAACATAAACTTGCTGCTGGTACACTTTATATTTGCTAAGAAACATATTTCCGCTTCTTGAGAAATAGATGTATGTTTAATTTACATTTATAGATATATAGATTCCATAAAGGCTGAATAAATGTGCAATTAAGTTTCAAGATTATGTAATACCTGTTGGTGTTTTTACTTGGTTGTATCTATCTATCTATATACACACACACACACACACACACACACACACACACACACACATATATATATATATATATACTGTATATAAATACACACACACAGTTGAAACCAGAAGTTTACATATACTATATAAACAGATACATGTGTCTGTTTTTCTCACTATCTAACATGAAATTAGAATAAAGATTACCTGTTTAGTTCAATTAGGATTACCAAAATTATCTATATTTGTCAAATGCCAGAATAATGAGAGATAATTTTTTAAGGCATTTTTAATACTTTCTGCAAAGTCGAAAGTTTACATACACTAGGGGTGAAATTTATTAATATTGGTAAAATTACCGATATCGCGATATCAACATTTTACCAATTTCGAAATTTTCAGCCATTCTGCCATTGAAATCAATGGTTCGGCTGAAATTTGATATCACGATATCGGTAATATCGGTAAAAACCATTCATTATCACGATATCGATATCATCGCTTTTAATAAATTTCGCCCTAGGACTACTATGCCTTTAAACAATTTGGGACAGCCCATATGATGATGTCATGTTTTTGGAAGCTTTTCATTTTTAGTTTTAAGTTTTCCTGTGAGCTGACATTTTCCTCTCCCAATCCTTTCTGTTCTGCATGAGAACAAAAAGCTGCCTGACTGCTATTGGTTAAGTTGGATGTGGGCATTTTATGGCCTGGGGTCACATCCGGCCCTCCAACCAACTCTGACCAGCCCGTCCGATCATATGAAAATAGGGGGGACATTGCCAACCGCCATAGGTGCCGGAAAGCTAGGCACACCACTCTGGCCCTCAAAAACTACCCAAACCTTTCACGCAGCTCCATGAGAAAAATAATTTCCCACCCCTGGGTTAAGCAGTGTACTGACTTTTAGGCCACATGAATTAAATTGGAATGCAGGAGATTATAGAGGGAAAGATAACTTGTGCACATATGCTAAGCAGTAAGTAGGGCAAAAATGTCCAGGAGAGGGTACCTTTACATGGAAAACTGGCCAGTACATGTCACAAACACATTTCCTGGTGCAGGAGTTTATCAGTGCTGCCTAATCAATCATCCTGCATCACATGAAACAACTACTGGGGAGAAACAGTTCTCACTAAGGCAGGGGCAGCGAACCTTTTTGGCATGGAGTGCCAAAAAAGTGACATTACTCACCAGCGCATCCCCCAAAGTGCCAGCACCGGTGAGTGATGTCATCACGCCGGCATTGGGGGAGGAGCGTGCACGCGTCAGGGGAGAACTCCCTTGCGAGCGAGCACTCCTTCAGTGCAGGCCACGGACCCAGCCTGAAAAGTGTCAGATCGGATCCACGGCCTGTACCGAAGACACGCTTGGCGACATCTCATGTGCCAACAGAGAGGGCTCTGCATGCCCTCTCTGGCACGTGTGCCATAGGTTCGCCATCCCTGCACTAAGATATAGTACTGCATATGTAACAATGTAATTTGACTGTAATTCCCCTTTAAAACAATGGTTTCTTAGTCTGGTTTTGAGAACCTGTGCAGTTCCTCATACATAAAATCCTTAATATGGACATTTCATACATTTTTATTAGATGCATCACATTATTGGACTGCCAGGTATAGTGGCTCCTATTAATGTAGTCTTTTGATGTACCAGGCATGGGCAATTTATCCAAACATATAAAGTGTGGGCATGTTTTTCATATCTTTGCTTTTGCAGGTTTATGTACCATTTGCTTCAGACATTGGTTCTTATATAAATCAGCTGCCTGTATGCAAGCAGAAGTGGTTCTGGGAATATTTCTCTGAGTTTGTTATTATGGAGGATCATCTATAAATCACAGACATCTTTCTTAGGTACCTTATTGTGGATCATGTGTCTAAGCAGATACAGTACAGTGGTGTTTTAGTGCTTGGCTGTAAATTGTATGTTTGGGGTATGTACTGTTGTGCAGCAGGTTAGTAGGCCTATCTGTGGGTGCTATATGTAGTATAAAGTGTAGTGTATTTAGATAATTATTTCTGATGTAGATTAGTGTATCTAGAAAATGAATGTTAGAACAAGAGTAGTTAGTTGAGTTTTAGGTTGATGAAGGGAATATACCTTTTCCCATAAGAGGAACAAGCATAACATATAACATTTGGTATAACTTCTGGTAATATTCCCCCTAGTAAATTTAATTTCTTCACACAGATATACAATATTAACACACACACATTTTAGTTTTTATAAATTCCTGTATTTCTTTTATATGGCAAAAATATAATTTGGGCCACTTAAGTATCTATAAAAGCGGCTAAAACCTGTAATGTACTAACATATGTACACAGTGGTCATGCAGCATTCCCTTTAAAGGAAAAATAAGTTTAATGGTTTATTATTTGTAAAAGACAGTTCTTCCTTGCAAGCAGACTAGTGTAAATTATTTAAGCCCTGCTTTTATTCATTGTAGAGTTTATCACTTCAAAAGCAGAGTAATTTCAAATAAATCATGACATGAGTAAATGCCAAATGTGTGTACATTCCTATGCTGAAATAAATGCTTTGCTATTAACATCTAGTGTATGCCAGCTCATAAAAATCTCATCTGCATAAGTAACATTACTCTGTAATCTATAAAATACATTACAGTATTTTTTATGTAATAATATGTTACACTAGATAGGAAAGATATCACAAGACTGTTTAATCACAGCTACTTCAATCTGAAATAGTAGCAGTATAAATTATTAGGTACTGTCTGGTACCTTTTGAAGTCTCCTTCTAAATTAGTAAACAAATATCATTCTTTGTTTAACTTGAGCCTAAGAGGATAATAAGGACCCTATATTTGTCACAAACAAAGGTAATAAAATCTACACTACAGCTGTGCAGTAGATAATGTTGAATAGGAAATTGTAATGAAGGAGTTTCGTCCCCCACCCAAAAAAAAAAACACAAAAAAAAAACACAAAACAAAAACAAACCTGCTATAACTTTGAAATTTCGAGACAAGTTTGTACCGTTTATATGAGAGCGCGAGTATAAATTGCTGCTTATCAAGTAATATAAGAAATATCAGAAGGAAAACTGTTTCAGGAGTTGATAACATTTATATATAACAGTTTCTTGAATTCTACTAATGTTGAATGTTAAGAAAGATGAGTACTGTAGTATTATATGATACTTAATTTGGACTAACAGTTCATTGTATTAGACAAGCTTTTGAGAGATATTCCTGCTTCATCAGGTCAGATCAGTACTAAAGGATACACAGTTTGTAACAAATTTAAAGTCTGCAAAGCTCCACAGGGCAGAGACTGAAGGGAATGATGAATCTCTGTAAAGTACTTTATCAATTACTTTTGTCCGCCTTGACCTTAGAACCTTTAATGGACTAAGTATTGTCTCTGGCTGGTACATCTGTGGTTCCCTGTACTACCAGCAGACAGTTATCCTAGGGGCAGCAACCTGGGAGTTGTGATGGACATATAATTCCAATGACAGAGTCTACCTGCAGCAAAAGCCACAACCCTCTTGTGGGGGTCAAGTGTGAAGACCAGAGGCTCTTCCACACCTTAGGCTTAGCTAGCACCAAGTCTCTTTTGAATCCTTACATGAACTCTTCTGATATTGTGGGACACTGCTAATTCTTTCTACTCCTACAACCTCCCTGGGTTATTACTCTCCTCAGGTCAATCTTCTTTCATTCCTCTGGTTCTGCTGACACCCTCTCCCAATTGGTTGTCTTCCTGAACTTTTTTGCTTCTTTTGGCAGCCAAAGCCGTTGTTGGCTTTGAATAAGAATAAGACTCATATGTATTTAGAAGCAGCAAAGTACAACAATAAAAAATACATATTCAAGCTAAATAAGTGTCTAATGTGCAGCAACGTAGCTACATAGCCCCTACCTACCCCTAATAAAAGTCACACTGCAATAAACATAAGATCTCAATTAATACATAACCACCAGAATATCTAGAACTTGGACAACAGTTTAATTACAGAAGAACTGTTCTTTGTAGGGAATCATAAGAAAACACCAGTGTACACCATTTGCCCTATATTAAGTTCTACTAGTCATGGCTGATTTAATGAAATGTGGGGGCTAAGGCAAATTTAATATTTAAGGGCCTGTCTTCAAGGCAACTGCCATATTTGCCAAATGGATGAGCCAGCCTTGTTTGCTGCAGCTTCTCCTTCTAATTTGGGTGTAGTGAGGAGGAACTAAAGGTATATGAAACTAGCAATATCGTCAGACTGACAAGAATGCATTTCATAAATGGCATTACTCAATAACTGGGATCCCCAGGGAGCCTGTAGGGATTGCTTAACTCTGTCATTAGTTAAAATGTGTAATGTTATAGCAGAAATGTTTTTTTTATGTTCTTGATGACTGGTATAAAATTTACCACACTGCGGCGAATTACTGATGTACTTTGTTCTGCACTGGTTTACTGTTAACTAATGCTGTAAGTAGGCTGTCCATTTTTAGTTAATTTGCAAAGGTTGTAAGTTTTACATTCTGTGCACATTGCCACAGTTTATAATATACAGTGGGGAAAAAAGTATTTAGTCAGTCACCAATAGTGCAAGTTCCACCAC
>WMED01013623.1:0-14337 GCA_019650415.1 Pipa parva | reverse complement strand
GGGCAGACACAGGGGAGGACAGTGGGGCAAACACTGGAAAAAAGCAGGGTAGACATTGGGGTAAACACTGGGGAAGATGACGCAGTAGACACTGGAACAGACAATGTGGCTAACATTGGTGAAAATAGTGGTGCAAACACTAGGGAGGACAGCAGGGGGGGCCGGGGCCCAGACACTTAAGCTGTATGGGGCCCCAAAATTCCTGATGGCGGCCCTGACTGTACGTTGTGTCATTCTTATTACTAATTACTTTACACTGGATGTATACGTACCTGCCTGCTGATAACAAAGTTTGAGGATTTAGGGCCTTATTGACTAAAGTGCAAAGTCACCTGTTGAATTCACTTCACTACAATTTGAGTCAACTCTCCAAAATAGACACAAATTCACTTCTCATTATTGGCTAAGTGGAGAATATACTTGTTGAACAGGCAGACAGCAGCGACTGCTGTTGGATGTGTAGTGTGGCGTAGTCAGGTGGATAGAAGTAGGTTAAATCAATGGTAAATAGCCAGGGCCAGGGTAAATAGCGGGTTAAAGGATTGTATAGTTTCTAAAAGATGGTGATGACTTTCTAGGAATTTTTTTTTAAAAATCAGTTTTTCCTTTTTATGAATTTTGGGTAAAGATTTTATAGGCACATCACATCAATATCACAAATAGTATAACAAAGCATAACAAAAGTTATACTTGAAGCTCACATCATAATGAAAATAAAAGTGAAATTTGACGAGGTGAGGGAGACACTTAGTGGCTGTAAAATGCATTGCACTGAATAATTTTTCAGTATTTTTATGTTTAATTTTATTTGTATAAATGAATGTGTGCATGTATATCTTTATGTATACATTAACACTAGGCTACTTTTCCCTAAACAAATTTATGATACGAATATAATACAGACATTGGAGAAGTGCTCAGTATAGTACAGTAGTGCAGTAGATTAAACATACGTATGGCAGTTATTACTATTCAAATGTCTTCTCTAGAGCTGATATTTATTGGTTTGGGCTTTTAGGGCATATTGAATATTTATTATTAATGTTCTACAGAAATACAATGGTACAAGGTTTGTTCACATAACAGGTATAGCTGCTAAAGCCATCAGGAAAAAATGCAAAGTCAAAATATAACAAATTAGAAATTTTTACCAGTATTTTAAAGAAATTTCCAGGAAATTAATAAATGAGACAAGGGGAGGGAGGTATGCACAAATATAAGGGATTTGTTTGCACACTGAAGCATTAATGGTATTTATCATCCAGTAATTAAAGCTGAAGGGAATGCAGGTCTCCACAGAATATCAATCAGGAATCATTTAATGACTCCCAGTGTATCAGAGATCCCCCTGCAAGGTACCAGCTTGTTCATCTTTTCTCCAGGCAGACTTTTCACTAGCGTGGTGGTATACTGCTAAACATAGACCTCTATACGACAGCAGCATTGGCTCTACCCTTAATCCACCCCGCACGCAAGGAGGGGCTTTTAAACTAGGAATTCTATTTCAGGGATAACAATACCAGTAGTGGGTAGAAATTGCCATGCTAATGCCATACAATTCAATTGGAAGAAATGCTTACGTGCAAAATTAAAAGATATTTGTTTGCATTGAAACATTGTAAGAATGTTGTTTATTGTCCAGGAAATGACATTGTAGTAAATGAGATTTCACAGAATTTATACAGGGGCCCTTTAACCACTGCCAGGATATGTAAATGTCAAATAGCCCTGCTAAATACCAGCTTAGTCACCTTTTTCTCCTGAAAGGCTTTTCACTAGCTAGAGACCAGACATTGTATTATACTACTGAGGGTAGATTCTATATACCACAGCAGCATTGTCTGTGCAGATATTCCTAGCATGGAGGACTGCAACAAAAACAGAAGCCTGAAACACAGTAGGGTTCTAGAGCAGCAGAACTATAACAGAGTAGTAAAGTAACCACAGCGTAGTTCTGCAGGAACAGTTGAATTTTAACCTTGAATCAGGAGATATAGATATGGAGACACAGAGTAGCAGAAGTGTAATTTGAAGCAAAGAATGTAGACGCCGGAGAACAGAAACAGATCAACTGTAACTCTAAATGAGGCACAGTAGACCAGAAATACTTAGACTCTCTGAGAGCACACATAAAGGATGCTGTATGAACACACCCACAGTTGGCGGGGTAATCCTGAAGGGAGGCCGGCCAGCATAGTAATCCAAGGATCCCTAATTTTTCAGGTTGGGGGGAAAATTTGCCATGACCCTATGATTTTTTTAAGCCAGTGCTATGCACACCTAAGCATTTAAATCTCTGACAGCCACATTAGAGAAGTGAAGAAGATTGATTAGTAAATGATTGCATCCCAATGGAGGATCGAAATACAGGGCTGGACTGGCCACCTATCTGTTATCTCCCCTGTTATTGGCCCTGTCACTTGATGTGGCCGGCATGGGTGTGGGGCCTCCTTCTGGGCCCCGGAAACCCAATCCAACATAGTAGTAACCTATCCAGCCTACTTCTTGAATTCCCTTTCTTGACCCAGAATAGCCTGAACATTAATTAGCTCTTCCAATCCTACTTGATGCAGTTTGCTGCTATATAAAGTGTAACACTAGCTGCTAAGTGCAGGCCCTTAGGTCATGACCTTACATAATACTCTTTCATGGTTGACACAGAGAACTAACATAACTCCATGTGCTCAGAATGTAATTTAGGATAGTTTCCTAATGTAAAGGTACAATACATAAATCCTACATTTTTTAGTTTCTTAGATAATATTAGCACATTTGGGGAATTCATCAATTATGCTTATGCATTTTTACTATCTTCTAATAATAAATAGGCACAAGTTTGTCTCTTATCACACTAACTCCATTATTCCAGGTATATTATTCTAGGTCCACTATACCAAGTGCGTTACCAGTTCATTCTTGTGATGCTACATCATGGGACATGTAGTTTCTGTGACTAAATTTGATTTATCAATGAGTGATTACAGGGGCAGCATAGATGTTCCCAGCATTATGTGGCAAAGGCAAAGCTCACACAGTTTAAATACAGTCGGTGTTATATGTAAATTATTTTCATTTCCAAAACAAAATGTGCATTATAAGAGAGAAAATACTCCTGCTGAAATGTATTAGGATATTAAAGGTCACCTCAGAGTATGTCCTTGTGGCATCATATGACCACGAATCAAGAAGTTTAGATGGCTGTTATTGCATGTCTGTCAACTGCATTTTATAAACATCTAAAACGAACTACAACTTTTTGATAGATGAGTTTTATTGCCCTTCACCTCTTTTTTACCTCACAGACCCAATATTTTGGTGAAATCAGTATAGGATCTCCTCCTCAGTCGTTCAAGGTTGTGTTCGATACAGGATCTGCCAACCTATGGGTGCCATCTTACCGTTGCTCCCCACTCTACAGTGCTTGTGGTAAGTTACTAAGTACTACACTGTTCTACTCAACCATTTATAGAAAACAGAGATCACAACATGGCCATTGATTTGTTCACTTTTCCGGCTATTAGTTGTTCAACATACATACATACATATCTCTGTACAGACAAGAAAAATATGCTGAAGAAATAAATAGTATTGTTTTAAATCACAGTTCTAATTGTACACGGGTGTATTTTTAATACACTTTTGTTTTTTCTCTTTCTACATTACCATTAAACTGGCCCATAACAACAGTATCTCATAATCGATATGACTCTACCAAATCCAAGACCTATCTGGAAAATGGGACTGGCTTTTCTATTCAGTATGGCTCTGGGGGAGTGAGGGGCTTCTTGAGCCAGGATGTTGTAGTTGTAAGTAAAAGTTCCTGGGCCATCTGTATAATATTCTTTCTCCAGATCATTGTCTGTTGCATTGTTTCTAAGGTCACCTTTCTGAACAACAGGACACTTTAATATCTTCTTTTCCTCTTTTTTCCTCTATTTCCTTACCTACTCATTTTGACTTTGTGTTTCCACTTCTGCAGGTTGGAGGGATCCCAGTAGTACAAGTTTTTGCTGAGGCCACTGCACTTCCTGCCTTTCCATTTATCTTTGCTCGCTTTGATGGAGTGTTGGGTATGGGCTTTCCTACCCAGGCTATTGATGGCATCACCCCTGTTTTTGATCAAATCATATCAGAGCATGTCCTGCAGGAGGACGTCTTCTCTGTATACTACAGCCGGTGAGGGAAAATGGGGTAGAGAAAATTTCAGCTTAATAATAAAATGGAGGGCGGGTAAAGGGGATCTGTTACATAAACAATTATGTTAGAAGTCAATACATAATAGAAAAAACCAATTTGCTTGCTTGTCACAAAGTAAAATACATAATTTTCTACATTTAAATATCTGGCTTCACGTTGCTAAAACTTATTGTTCTAGTCTCATGTGTCCAGTTCATTACACATTTTATTACACAGTTTATACAGTATTGTTCAAACTTATATCTGCACATATCACCCTTAGTAAGGGAACCTTCATAACCCTCTCACAAGTGCACATTGAAGCCGTCACCAAAAGAAATTATTCTGCCATTTCTCTCACATGAACAAAGTGTGCCTTGCCCAATAACCCATTTAAAATCAGTATTAAACATTTACTTATTTATTGCAGTTACAATAGTTTATACAGACATCTTTGTTGCTATAGCTTAATGAACTGGCGCCAATGTTGCCGATGATGCTACATAGTGAAATCAAGCAATAACTTTATGTAAATCTCCTTCATAGAATAATTCTTCACAGTAGTCATTCTTGTGAAAAGGAGATTATTAGTTGATAAATACAGTAGTATCTTCTGTATAGAAGCATGTCCTTAGTAAAGCAACAGTTTCTTGGGTAACCAGGGTCTCCTTTCTTTGCAGAAGTTACAGGTGAGAAGATAAGTCCCCCACCCCTTTCTACCGATGTTACTCACACTAACATGGTATCCTATTTGGTAACATATTTTAACCTTGCACTTATATCAGCTTTTTCTACTACTACAATTCAACTTCTTATAGGGTTATTGCCTAAAGTGAGAATTTGACTGTCGAATTCACAAACAGTGGATTCCCATAGCAAATACACAACCGCGACAAAGTTCCCATCCCTATTTCCATAGTAAAGCTGCGACTGTGATAATATTCTCTTTATAAAGATGCGACTGCAACAGTAACAGATTATTGTGGCTGTCTTTAGCTGGCGAATTCACACCTTTATGCAACAATTCGGACTTTAGCCAATAACCCCCTTATTGCTTAATGTACACAAACACGTACTGCCACTCAGTTTACCTAAATCCATATTTATTGCTATCTTTTCCTTTTATTTTTACTTATGTTGCTATTCTCATCCTTTATAGCTCTACTCATGTAACTCAGCTCTGAACACTGTGCACAAACCTTCTAGTCTGTCTTTTGTTTCAATAACTGTGACTTTGCACCCAGTACATATGGTTATTTTTCTGTTACACATACACAAACACACACACACATAATATATATACAGTATATACACACACACACACAGCGCCCAGCTGTGGACATACCATAGTGGTATAGGGGAACGTTACAATTATCAATCAGACATATATAGTACTATAAAGGAAATGACAATACTTGACTGCTCCACTTACCACTATGGTATGTTCTCAATAAAGAAGTGTAAGTGTTTTTAACTCTTTTTGGCTGGTGTGATATGGGCATATGGGCACTATCCCTTTTACTTGCATTAGCACGTTATATTTTTCTCCCAGTGTGCTGTTCATATATACAATTATACGCATAACATATATCTTCACAACCATCAATAAGCTACTTTACCCGGGTGCTGACATGGAAAACCACAAGTATTAGAGATACACAGTAAATCAGTGATGTACAAAAGACAATGACCCAAACCAGGTTATTGCTAATTTTGTTATTTTGTTATTATTTATCAGATAACCCAAAAGGGACAGATTCAGTAACATATAAGAGCCTTATTGACTAAAGTGCAAATTCACCTGTCATTACAATTCATGTTACTTCGTTACAATTGAAGTCGCATCACCAAAATAGTTGCAAATTCACTTATCACTAGGGGGTAATTCATCAAGCCGCGAAGTGAGCTACGATCCGTTAGGCTCACTTCGCTAATAGTAGTATGCGCATGCTGATGTCCTGTACGCGGACCTCAGCATGCGCATTAAAGGGATTCCCGTCTCGGCGAGAACAAAAGCGTTGCCTCGCCGAGATGGGAATCCCTTTAATGCGCATGCTGATGTCCGCGTACATTGTTAACCTATAATGCATTTAATAATGACAGCCTTAATTATAATGCCAATGTTACATTTTCTATATGATGGTTCTTAGAGGGGGCATATATGTTTTTATGTAGTTACTATATAGATAGATATGTATACTTCCTACAGCCACAGGTTAAGATTAATTGAATAAGTTTGTAGTAAATCAAAAGGAATGGAGGAATGAAAGAATTAATGCAATAAATATAATAAACTCTATATTATTAACATTATAAACATTATTAAGAACCATCTTATAGAAAATGTAACATTGGCATTATAATTAAGGCTGTCATTATTAAATGCATTATAGGTTAACAATTATTCACAATTTGTACATTTTATACCGTTTACTTTCAATATTGATATTTATTTTCAATTATATAACTTTGTTTATTTTACAGGACCATTGACTGTACACTGATTTGTCTGGGACGTGTGTTCTCAGCCCATAGAATAAACATACACTCCAAATAAGGCAATCGTTTCCTAACCTGTCCTCAAGCTTTCATCATATTTTATTTCTTATTTCTTAACTGAATATGGGATGATCGTTTACTATATGGTCAATTTTTGTGTGCAGGATGATGTTCAGCACACCAGTAACAACCACTGTCTGAGATGGAAATTTAAATTACAGTGGTTATGGTGGTTGTGCTGCCGGATCAGCCATATTAAGTGAGGGTAATTCCATTACAACCCTTTATTCCACAACTGGCGATCCCTTACTTTATTGGCGCATGTGACCTAGTCCATGTGACTATTTTGACCAATCGGAACAAGCTAATAGGCTCAGTGAGCGTGACTACAGGAACAGGAAGTGTATGGATGATAGATTATCAATACAGGTTGCGGGCGTGATTGCACACATCCTGGGCAAATCAGGTAAGAAATTTTTGTATTTAAGAGCCATTTGTACAGGGTAGCGGTTCCTACGATTAAGCGCCGTAGCGCGAAACGCGTCAGGAGGCGCTACCGGTATTGTTTTTATCCACTATGGATCCTGTTTTTATATGCATTTTTATATAAAAACAGTTTTAAATACAACAAAATCTTGATAAACTGAACTGATAATTTAACCATAGAAACCTGGTCCTGCTTCCTCCTATTCCATTTCAGTTAATGATGTCATAATTAACCCTGTTACTTCTGAACGTTGTCTTGGGGTGACTTTGACTCTGCTCTTTCCTTCTCTAAGCACATTGCTACCACTGCTAAAAACTGTCACTTTTTCCTTTGTAACATTGCCAAAATGCATCCATTTCTCTCGCAGGCCACTGTGCTAACACCCTCATGTATGCCCTCGTCTTGCTTAGACTATTGCAGTGCCCTTCTAACTGGCATTCCAGTTTCTCCAATCTAATCTAAGCTCTGCTGCTAGAATCATTTCCTTCCCAACTCCTGTCTACTCCTTGGCTCCCAGTTTATAAACGTATTATTTACAGTGTCCTACTTTTAACATTTAAATCATTTCACTCTGTTGAACCTCGCTACAAATCTGTGAGGAATTGTACGGAGAGGGAGGTGGAGACAAGCAGCTCAGGTACCACAGTGGTCTTGGCTCTAGCTATTCCCTGGGTGCGGAATCTAAAGAGCACCCTGGTTTTTGACTTTGACCCCCGGAGGTATGGGCTTTTCTGCCAGGGACTCCCAGGTCACAATCCCAAAGATTTGCTGACCACTGGTGGATGGGCAGGCAGATCAAGAACAGACAGGCTGACAACAGGTGCAGGAACAGAGGGCTAGGGCAGACAGGGAACTGACAAGCTGAACACAGATGCAGAGACAGACATAGACAGGCATACAAGGTACATATGCAAGTTGAATCTGTCTTTGGACACTAATTTTACAAATAACCCTAGAACTCCAACAGAGTTCTATAACTGGGCGCAGATACTGTGGGGAAGTGCCATTATATAGGAAAAAGCAAGGCAAGTGACCACGACACGGACCGCATCATAAGTGCGCACCGGTGTCACGTGCACATGACGAGACCACACGCACAGAAGCAGAGACAGAGCTGGGATTCACATGCCACACTGAGGGAGTCAGTATAAAGGTAAGTTTCCTAACAGTACCCCCCTCCTCAGGGGTGTCCTCCAGAGGACCCTTAATCGTTTCAGGACAGCGAGAGTGAAAAGCTTGAACAAGTCTGGGAGCATGAATCTCGGAAGACAATACCCAAGAGCATTCCTCAGGATCATATCCCTTCCAATGGACAAGATACTGCAACTTTCTATGAGAAATTCAGGAATCCAGGATTTTTTCTACCTCAAACTCCTTTTGACCTTGTACCAGTATAGGACCAGGAGGAGAAGTAGTGGAGAAAAAACGATTGGTAATGGCTGACATGAAAAGAGTTGGGAATCTGAAGGTTCCTAGGTAGGGCGACCTTGACTGCTACTGGATTGATGATGGCAGAAATGGGAAATGGACTGATGAGTCTTGGACCAAACTTGAGAGAGAACCCGTAGTCATATATTTTTGGTGGACAACCACACCTTGTCTCCTACCTTGAACTGAGGGGCAGGACGTCTCTTTTGATCAGCAAAAGACTTCTGAGTCAAGGCGGATTTAGAGAAGCTTTGCTGAACTTTTTGCCATTACCAATCATTTTTCTCCACTAAAATCTTCCCTTGTTTGCTCATATATGCCTAGCTGTCAACTCCACTGTTCACAAGGCAACCTTCTTAATGAATCCTTCACTAAGACCACCTATTCTTGTCTTAAACGCTTCTCTCTTGCTGCCCCTTATCTTTCGAATTCTATACCCTCTAAATCTGCCAAGAGCAATCCATCAATATCTTCAAATCTAAATTGAAATCTTACCTCTTGGAGCCACTAGCACTGGTTTTCATGTCCATATTTTATCTTTCAGTAACTATTTCTCGTATTTTGTATTTATTTTTTTATTTAATTGGCATCTATGAACTCACACTTTATGCTACTGCACTTGTTGCCCTCCTATCTGTTTATATAAGTCTTCGTCCTCTTTAGATTGTAAGCTCTGTGGGGCAGGGACCTCCATCCTCTTACTTCAATCATAGCCTGGCACTTAGAGTGATGTATTTTCTTGATTATATGCTTGTACTTTCTTGTACTATGTGCTTGCATTTACTTCACTAGTTCCTTGTTAAGCACTTTTGGACTTAAGCACTTTTCCCTTGACTATATTATAACTATATTGTTTTATTGTACAGCGCTGCTTAACCTAGTGGTGCTTTATAAATAGAAATATTTATAAAATATGTGCTAAGTAGAGGTTTTAAAGTGGTATAATTGCTTTGATATTTGCAATTAAATTCATAGTATTCGGAGAGTGCCAAGCTAATCCAAATTTTTTGTTGTACTGTTTATATATCCAAACAGTTTTTGCCCATTCTTTTAAAGTGTGTTTAATTCTCCTTTTCCCATCTACCTACAGAGATGCTCACCTAAAACCAGGTGGTGAAATTATCCTTGGTGGTTCAGATTCTTCTTACTACACAGGAAACTTTCAATATTTGAGTCTTGAGAAGGAAGGATACTGGCACATCAACATGAAAGGGTAAGATACATAAAAGAATAAATTAAGTGAAGCAGCCTGTAGAATTTTTTATTATAATGACATTCCCTTGTATGACATTTTTCTAATGATACTCAAGGATGAGGGCTGCGCCTAGGGGTAGGCAATTGCCTAGGGTGCTTACAGTAAAGCAGAGCTGAGGTGAGCTGGGGCCAGGAAAGTGAAGGGAGGTGGGGGGCTGCTGTCCTATTACCAGCTTTCATGGGCAAGGGGTTGGTAGGGTAGGCCTCATCCTAGGGTGCTGCTGGAGGGGGGTCTACTAACTTCATAAGCCTTACAGGCAGGGCCAGGCCAAGTTTTTTTGGGGCCTCAGGCGCAGTAATAAAAATGCCCCCCCCACCTGCATAATCCCACTCACAGTTATTAAAAGTGTAATTTACCGCACGTGCGTAATTTTTTTACCGCACGTGCGTAATTTCAATCAATATCCGATCGCGCTATAGGAAATCGATCGAAATTACGCACACGCGGTAAGAAAATTACGCACGTGCAGTAAATTACGCTTTTAATAAATTTCGCCCTCAGACTCTTAGTAGGCTAGTAGCACTTCTTTGCAGAGGTGGCCCAATGATATGATTCTTATCCTCTGTGTGCCGCTCAGTCTGGGAGCTCAGGGGATTAAAATCAGATCATCACCACCTCTGATTAGAAGTACTAGCAGAGGGCAGGTGTCTTACTCATAAGCATTCCTAGTAGGATGTCATCTGCAAACACTCCCATAATCCCCATAGGCACACGCAAGCCATTTAATTTGGGTGTGCCTTCAAAGAAAAAATTCTTAAACGTAAAGTTTTTGCCTGTACCTCTCCTTGCTGTCCCCATCCCTGCTGCTTTCCTTCTCCTCTTGCCCCCCTCCTTGCTGATTTCCTTTCCCTGCTGACCACTCCCTGCTGATTTCCTTCCCCTGCTTCCCATTCCCTGATTTCCTTCTCCCACTGCACCCCTCCCTGCTTATTACTATCTGCTGAATTGGTTAGTGCTACAGCATTCCTCACCCTAGCTAGCACTTCCTTCAACTTCCTGTCAATCACAGGAAGTTAAAAGTTTTAACTTCATTTGATCAACAAGAAGTTGAATCTGTGCCAGGAAGAAAAATGTTCTATTACTTAGCTCTACAGCAGATGGAGCCAGGCCAGGAAAGAGGTAGGTAGGGACAGGGAAAAGGAGGGGGCAAGCACAAAGATAGCACCCCCCTCCAGCAGCCTCTTAGGCAGCTGCCTACCCTGCGTACCCTCAGACCGGCCATGCTTACAGGCACCTTTCACCCTTCTGGCAAAAATACCCTTTTATTTCCTGAACAGTACCTTTTATTACCTCTGGGATCCCTCCCAGCAAATTACATATTGATAACACGTTTTTCCTTATTGCAATTATGTACTCCTCTAAATGAAGCCACTACATAACCTGATCACATTATATCTTAGGACACATATTGCATAATATCTATTTACATAGAACATTTTAGGAAATAAAATACTTGTTATTTTAATTTTCCTACATTGGAATTGCTAACATTTTTTACACAAACCAGTCATTAGTGTAAAAAAATAAATAAAAAGCACAAATTCAGAGATACTACTATCAGGTGAACTCTTAAAGATTAATAACCTATTTTTTACCACCCTTTTAACACCGCTTTTCCTCTATTGTTGTCCATAGAAAAAGTTTTAGACATCTGCAAGTCTGAGGAAAAGTTGTCTCACACATTACATGTGTCAAGATTGCCAAACCACATTTCATTCAATCTTAATCACATGCAAAGTTTTGGTACTGCTCTCACTGCACTGTTCTACTTTCACAGGGTGTCTGTTGGTGCAGAAATCTTATTTTGCATGGATGGGTGTTCAGTAGCAATAGACACTGGAGCTGCATATATAACAGGTCCAGCTGGCTCAGTGTCAGTTCTCATGAAGGCAATTGGAGCTACAGAAATGGCAGAAGGAGAGGTAATATTTTAGTCAGGGATACTATTGGAGACTATGGCATCCCCTAGGATCCACTTTAAACAGTGCATTTGTGTAATATTAATTACAGTTCACATACATATTCTAAGTTTCAGTTGGGCTGGTCAGTTCCCAGAGTGCTACATGTGTGTGTGGCAAGCTGGCACTCAAATTTTCTTAAGCTGGCTCTAGCTGCCAACAAAAGTACTGTTTTGCTGCTATACTTAATTTAGGCAGATGGATACAGATGGTACACCAAAATAAACAGTGGAATATTTGCTTATATTTTCACTTCTTAAAGTTAAAATATCTGATCATAGTACATTTCACTACTGTTCTACTTACTGGGCAGTTAATCTACATAGTAAAGTTCTTAAGTGTTACCAGATTTCTCAGAGAGTTCCTCCATTTAACTGCTCATCTAGGAAAAAAATCCCTTCTGTGTTGGTGCAGAAACCTTCTTTCTTTGAGACATAAGCGATGCTATCTTGTTATACTTAAAAACAATAGATCACGTGCAAGTTATTTATATATCCCAATTAGGTTTCCGCCTCTATGATTATTTTGATGGATTTCACCCATTTCCTATTCAAATACTGGGTCTTCATGGAGGTTCTCTAGTCCGTCTGTTTAATATAAATTATTACTATTATAATCCAAAAAAAAACATACATCTGTGTGTGTGACATAAAATAGGGAAAACTAGATTGTAAGCTCCATGGGGCAGGGACTGAAGTGAATGATGAATCTCTGTAAAGCGCTGAGTAAAATAGTAGCGCTATATAAGAACGAATAAATAATAATAATAATAATAATATAAACTATTATGCCTCTAACCCAGCCCGCCTACTCCAAGCCTGCCATTTACCCTGTCTATTACATCTCTCAAATCAATAGAATTCCCCACTAATGCAAAAATGGTTTAAGCTGTATTAGTTCAGTTGAATAATTAGAGTGATGAGTACTGTAGTATTATATGACACTTTATCTGGACTAACAATTCATTATTAAAGACAAGCTTTTGAGAGATATTCCCTCTTCATTGGGTTAGAGATGTACTGTCCAAATAAAGTATCATATTATATCACAGCAATTATCTTTCTAATTATTACACTAATAGAACTCCCCCCCCCCCAGCATGACACAAATTGCATCACCAGCTTTGGGCTTTAGTATGTTAAGAAGGTTTCAGGTTGTAAGATATCGTGAGCAGAGAGTTGGGCAGAGTAGGAGGATGCAGCTTGGGTCCACAGGGACTAAGCACAAGCTATCCTTAGGGTACGGAGTCTAAGCAACTCCCTGGTCTTCATCATTGACCCCCGCAAGAATGTGTGGCCTTAGCTGCCAGAAGCTCCCAGGTCACGACTCCTAAGGTAGCTGTCCACTGGTGGAACGAGGATGTGGTAGACAGAGTAATCATTATCCGTAGCATAGATCTGGGCAGGCATCAGGCTAAAGGGTAGTTGTTATCCGTAGCAGAGGTCAGGGCAGGCGGAGATCAAGAAGAATTGGAAGAACAGGCTAAGGTCAAACACAGGAACAATATATTAGTACAAAAACGCACCCTAGAACTAACCAAACAGAGTTCTACAATTGGGTGCAGACACTCCAGGGAGGCTCCTTTAAATAGTAATGGAGCTGGGCATGTGACCACGATGAGCTGCATCAAAAGCACGTTACCATTACTTAACCGCGTCACATGACAGCAATGTCAGTGCGCGACTGCTGCAGAGGGAAAGAAACAGTACTCCCAGCACGACGACGTGCCACTGCTGCAGAGGGAAAGAAACAGCACTCCCAGCACGACGACGTGCCACTGCTGCAGAGGAGAGCTCAGGTAAGTAGTGCTCCTGACAGTACCCAGCTCCTCAGGGGCGTCCTCCGGATGCCCCTTAGGAAACCTAGAGAGGAAAGCACAAACCAGTCTAGGAGCATGGACTTCAGAGGCATCCATCCAGGAGTGTTCTTCAGGTCTGTAGAAAAGGTCCCAATAATCATCCCTGTGGTAGCTTACCAGCAACAGTAACTCATTCTATGGGGGTATTTATAAAAGACCAAAATGGTCAAAAATTGAAAATTTCATTGTCCTCTGATTTTTACTCTTTAAAGCCAAGTTATTTAAAAGGTACTTTTTACCAATCAATATTGCTCAAGCGCTATTTAAAAAACTTTTCCTATTCTTTTAAACAAAACTATAGCGCAAAAAATGATTCCCCTCACTAGACCTGGTGAAAACCATAAATTCCTATACAAAGCTTCAGCATTAATATAATTAATCAACTCCTAACTAAAACAACAAAAGACAAAATCAGTAACAAAACTAACCTAACATCAAGGAAAAATTCAACATACTGTATAATATATATAAACTGCAAAAATGTGTCCTAAACAATAATAGAATAGATATTTATTGTCACTAGAAATACAATGTATATCAAGTGAGATTAGTGATGTGACCATAATACAGAAATCAATACAGATAAATTAGAAATAAATAAATAATTTAGCATATAGATATAAATATAAATACAGCAATATGATAAATATGATAATGTAATAATGTGCATATACAT